>VYZU01032451.1:0-50293 GCA_013401355.1 Ceyx cyanopectus
CCGGGACCCCCGCGGCTGGGGGGACCCTGCGGGCAAACCCTGCGCTCTGCTGCCCCCTGGCGGCACCGGGCGGCGCTGCGGCGGGACGGCTGCACCCCCGGGGGATCTGCGCCCTCCCGGCCCCGCTGCCCCCGGGGTGCCGCTGTCCCCACACACACCAGTGGGTGCCTGCCCGATCCTAGGAGTGCCTGCTCTCCCCGAACTGGTGACTGTCCCTCCGGTGCGTGCCTGTACCCTCCGTCGGTTCCTGGGACCCCCGAAGCAGTGCCAGACACCCCCAGCCCACCCGAGAGGGTGTTTGCCCCCCAAATGCGTGTCTCCCTCCGCTCATCTCGCCTCCCCCCGCCGGGTCCGGCCGCCGTCGCCGCCTTCACCCCGTCCCGGGTTCGCCTCGTCCCGCACAGCAGCGCTGCTGCCGCCTCCTCCTCGTCACTCTCCTCCTCCTCGCTCTCTCCCTCCTCCTCCGGCGGCACCTGACGCGTGGGGCTTCCGACACCCACCCACCCNGCCCCTCCCGGAGCTCTCCCGTTGCGAGCGGGAAGGAGAACGGAGCCTCCGAGCGCTGCCGGCCGCTGCCCAGCGCATCCTCCCGGAGCATGAGAGGGCAGCGGGGGGGTACCCACCTCGCTGCCCCCCCGGGCGGGCCGGCGGCGGGGCTGAGCCGGTGGCGGGGAGGGGGATAGAGCGGCCGGCCGGCTTAAGAGAGCTGGGGGGTGAGGATCTACCTGCCCTCCATCCCGGCTGAGGGGGGGAACCCGAAGATCCTGCCCGCCCCTCTATCCCCCCATTCCGGATCGCGGGTGAGAAGCCTGCCCGCCCTCCATCCCTCCGTCCCGGCCGGGGAGAAGCGACCCTTGCCCCGTGGTGGGGGGAGCGAGGTTTGGAGGGGGCTGCGGGGATCATGCCGGGGGGACTTCGCCTCGGCATCGCTTTCTCCTCGCCCTCCATGGAGCCCGGAGCTTTTCTACAATGACTTTCCCTGAGCTGAGCAATGGCAGCTTGAGTGGGAATCGGACAGGGCAAGGCAGCCAGAGCGGTGCCAACCAGTCCTGGGGGCTGCATGGTGAGGAGACCCCCGAGGGCAACGGCACCACGTTGACTTTCGCCTTGGACGTGCAGGCAGTGGGTGTTGGGGTCTTCCTGGCCATCTTCATCCTCTCGGCCATCGTGGGAAACATCCTCGTCATCCTCTCGGTGGCTTGCAACAGGCACCTGCAGACGGTCACCAACTACTTCATCGTCAACCTGGCCATCGCTGACCTGCTGCTCAGCACCACCGTGCTGCCCTTCTCGGCCACCTTGGAGGTGCTGGGCTTCTGGGTGTTTGGGCGCATCTTCTGCAACATTTGGGCAGCAGTGGACGTGCTGTGCTGCTCCGCCTCCATCATGAGCCTGTGCATCATCTCCGTGGACAGGTACATCGGTGTCAAGTACTCCCTCAAGTACCCCACCATCATGACCGAGAAGAAGGCGGGGGTCATCCTGGTGGTGGTCTGGCTCTCCTCCATGGTCATCTCCATCGGGCCACTGCTGGGATGGAAGGAGCCGCCGCCGCCAGATGAGAGCATCTGCAGCATCACGGAGGAGCCAGGCTATGCCCTGTTCTCCTCCCTCTTCTCCTTCTACCTGCCCCTCATGGTCATCCTGGTGATGTACTTCAGGATCTACGTGGTGGCCAGGAGGACCACCCGGAGCTTGGAAGCAGGGGTCAAGAAGGAGAGAAATAAATCCATGGAGGTGGTACTGCGCATCCACTGCCGCAGCGTGCTGGAGGACCCTCTCTCCAGCAGCAGGAGCAAGGGGCACAACTTCAGGAGCTCCCTCTCTGTTCGGCTCCTCAAGTTCTCCCGTGAGAAGAAAGCGGCCAAGACTCTTGCTATCGTCGTGGGTGTTTTCATCCTTTGCTGGTTCCCCTTCTTCTTTGTCCTGCCTTTTGGTAAGTGACCTCGTCCCCCACAGCAGCCCCTCTGCCCGTGGTTGGACCCCTGGGGATCTGCTCCTTGGGCCAAACTGTGAGGGAACAACTCATGCATGGAAGTGGTAACTGATGGGAGAATGAACCAGCAAGGGATTAATTCAATTAATTAACACTTTTTCAATATTTATAAATCAGAGTCATAGAATCAATCAAAGTAAATGGTAAATGAATAAAATAGCAGCATAATAATAGGTTTAATTAATTAATTCTGCATTCAGCAGTTTAATTAATGAAGTTCAGGCTAAGGAGGAAGCAGCTTTGTTTCAAACAGCCTGTAATTATGGCACAGTGCTCTCCAAACATCTTTGCTGTCCCTGCCCAACAGTTTGAGGGCAGGTACCTGGATCTGTCTCTGTGGACCCAGGGCTCCCACCCTTGTTGTGAATCATTTTAGATGAGTGAGGTTTGAAGTGAAGAGTCTGAAGCTTAAGTCTCACTGTCTTCAGGATGCCAATGTTGTGCAGAGACCTGGAGAAGGACCAGGTCTTATCTACGAGAGTGATGGTCCTGGGTGAATTCCCAGGGGTCCTGGCCCCATCTCCTGGCTCTGCCGTGGTGCCCATGCCAGTGGAGTCTCATTTGGGGTTGTCTGATGGGTTGTGAAAGTTGTTTCCCCGAGTGAAAAGGACACAGGCTCCTGCATACAGAGGAGGCTGAGTGGGCACAGAGCCCACTGGAATTGTGATGTTTGAAGCAATGCCCCAGCATCAGTGCTACCCATGGACTATGGGTTGCAGGGAAGATAATGTTCTTCATTACTGCCTTGTCTAACAGCCCCCAATGCAAGTGGACGTGGGGAAGCCTCTGGTGTGGTGCTGCTAAACCCAGGGAAAAAGAGAGAGATTAAAATAACTTCTGAAATGTTTCAATGGTGTTTGTTCAGAGCTCAGCAAAGCAGAGAGGTCTGTCAGTCCATCGGGTGGGTAGGACCCACGTGTCCCACAGCTCAAGGGGGACTTGCATCCAACTCACCCTGCAGCCAGGGAAACATTATGACTAGTTCTGTACATTTTCTCCAGATTCTTCAAATCCTCTTGCTGGGGTGTCTCTAGGGTGGTGGATCAAGGTTCTGGGTGTCTGGTGTCACCACGATGCTGTCTTGTAGCTCTTTGCTTTGCTTTCACTCTCTGGGTGAGAATGGTATTTGATGAGTTTATCTCAGCTCTTTGTAGTGGTGAAACTGCTGCTGTGAAGAATTTTTTTGTGAGGATGAGAGTTCAAACTCAGGCAGGGAGCAGAGAGGCTGCAGTGAACTTCTCTCACTACAAGCCCTGAGACAAATTATCCCATCTGACCCTGCCTCAGTTTCCCTTTCACTGATCAGGTACATTGGGGGATTTCTGTAGCCTGCAATAAATAGTTTTTTATCTGTAAGGTGCACCTTTGCACCTTACAGTTAATGAAGCTGGGGATCAGAATCCTATTCCTCTGAGTTTTTCCCAGTACTTGGAAATAGAGAACAATTATCAGGCAAATACTTTTCAGCAGAAAAAAAAAAATAAAATAAAAATTATTTTGTTTTGCTCTATCTGTTCTCACTTGTAATCCCTGAACCAGCTTCTGCACTTATGGAAATCACTACCCTTGCACTGAAATCAAAGGAAGATATGTTGATTTATGCCAGCTAAAAATCCAAACTTCATTCTTTAAGTACCTTCCGTGAACCCGTTTGCTCCCTCCAAATACACAACTTGCCAAGTTCTTTATAAATAAGGCTTTGATCTTTATTTCCTGCTGTATTATGCATGTAACATAAACACAGTGAAAGTTCATTTATTATATGACTAGAAAATATGCTGCCTTTCATTTGACTCCCCTCTTTTATTAATTGCCATTTCCTATTCAAATCTCAGGACTGTTCAGCGATATCTAGAAAGGCAACAGAAACTTCTGCAAGGTCTGATCTCTGATTTTACTGCCTAGAAAATGAGACTGAAAGGCAGAGAAATTAATGAACTTCACTGCAAATCCACAAACTTAAAGATGCTGGGGCAAGTTCCCCTTGAAAATAAGAATATTTAAATAGAATATTTTGTTTATTTGTTTGTTTACGTAAAGTTATGTGTGGCCAACTGGAAATCATATTGATACACAATTAAATGAAAATGACAGACTCATGAGGAACAGAAATCACTTTCAGTTGACATGAAACATACTCTTTT
This sequence comes from Ceyx cyanopectus, assembly GCA_013401355.1. Classification (NCBI taxonomy): domain Eukaryota; kingdom Metazoa; phylum Chordata; class Aves; order Coraciiformes; family Alcedinidae; genus Ceyx; species Ceyx cyanopectus. The sequence goes on from VYZU01032451.1 coordinate 4,141, forward strand.
AATTTAAGACTGAATGGAAATGTGTTAAAAAACGAGTATTCGGATGCATTTCAAAATGAACTGTCACATGAGAGTGAAATGAATAAGTGATCTATTTTCTTCTGAAAATATCACAATATTTCAGCTTTCTTTTTTTTTTCTTTTTGACATAAATTAACAAAAAGTTGTCAATGACTTTCACTGCTGGCTGCCTGTTGTTTGATTATACTTTTCAGGGATGAGTGAATTTGTCAACTGAAAAAAAAAAAAAGACTCCCAGCTCTGCTTGGACTTAAAATTTTAATTTAGTGATCAAAATACTTCTGGGCTGGCTCTGCCACAGGGGTCTGCATGAGCCTCCTCACAGCCTTGCCTCTCTCACCAGAACAGTTTCCACCTTAGTTACACCAAAGTTGTATTTATCACATGAGAAGCTGAAACAACCAATAATTTTAAATAACAGTGTGCTCTGGGGGTGCCAAATGATGTCAGCCACGTGTCCATGCTTGGATCATCTACAAAAAGTCTCTTTTAAATCATCCTGGAGTCCCCAGCACCTTGGCAGGGTATCAGCTGAGTCCTTGAGCTCACTCTTGGGTGTGTGATGATGTCTTCAAGCCCAGGATGCTTGAAGTTCCTGAGGTTAACAGTTTCTGAAGCTAGTGAGACTCTAAACAGGTGGCTGTTCCACAAGATATGAAATGCTAATTACCCACCTAACTCTTGTGTGGGTTGTGCCTTTTGCTGGGTGTGCAGGAGAGCTCTCCCAAGCTGCTTTCTCTGGGGCTGCTGGGTGGTTGTTGCCTGGTTCATGCCAAGGTGCTTCTTCCCTTCACAGAAACCTGTCAAGAGAACACAACTGGAGGCTTCTCAGAAACATCACCCAGGAGTTTCAGGGTGGTTTGTAGGACAGGATTCATCACCATGTGGTTACCTCAGACATGGGTGCCTTCATCTCAGCTAGTCACAGCATCTTGGAAATGCTGGCTGGAAGGGATCTCTGAGGGTCCAGCCCCCTCTCACAGCAACACCAATACCAAATCAATCATCCATATTCACCCAAAGCTCCCTGTATCTTTCTGAGGAGAGTGCCTGTAACTCACCTGACCTACTTTGCTTATCCTCCTTAGGATGAGATGAACTGTGGTGTCAATCTGCCTCTCCCTCTTGCTTGCCTACAAAAGCAGCCAGGGGTAACCAGGCAGGTGATGGTGTCTGCACTGCAGGTGTTTGCAGAGAGGTAGGATTATCCTTGTCTGGGTTTTTCAATCTAAAGGAAACAAGATGAGTCTTAAATCACACAACCACAGAGGCTTCACTGGCTCTTCTGCTAATGGAAAACCATACAAACAGTTAGTTGCTGGACTTGTCCTTTCAGTAGGACAGCTATGTAATGGGTCGAGAACTTGCTGTACAACATAGATAGAGAGAGAGAGAGAGAGAGAGAGATGATAGAGAGATAGAGAGATAGAGAGAGAGATATTCAACTACTTGATTGTCTCTTGTATCTCCTGAAATTTTCAGAGTTAGAGTGGAAGTGGCACAATTGGCATGGAAAAATGGAATGGGCAACTCAATAATTAGCCCAGAGCATCAAATCAAACTGGAACAAGAGCAATTACGTTGAACTATTGTGTATGCCACACATCCCAATGGATCCTGGCCCACAGGATTTGCTGGCAAAGACACACAGAGTCTCAAAAGCTGCTAGGTAACAGGCATGACTTTGATTTATTGGACAACATCCAGTCAAGAGGGAAGATTCTTCTCCTCAGATTTCCACCACAGGTTACCTGGGCAAACATGAGAAGTGGGCCCACGTGAGCCTCATGAGGTTCAACCAGGTCAAGTGAAAGGTCCTGTACATGGTGGGTTGGGACAATCCCCAGTATCAACCCAGGCTGGGGATGAAGGGATGGAGAGGAGCCCTGTGGAGGACTTGTGGGTGCTGAGGGTGAGGAGCTGGAGCTGAGCCCCCAGCAGCCACTGGCACCCTGGGCTGCACCCCCAGCAGCCTGGGCAGCAGGGCCAGGGGGGGATCCTGTCCCTCTGCTCTGCTCTGATGTGATCTGATGTGACCCCACTTGCAGTTCCTTTACAGGTCCTTTCCAACCCAAAACATTCTATGATGATTCTTCCCTCAAATGGTCTTGTGCCTAATTAGCATAGATTCATTAAATCATAAGGGTTGGATGGGTCTTCCAGCACATCTCCCTTTCTCAGGGAAAGACAGCTTGGCCTCAAACCATTCCTGACCTATTTTTCAAGACTATTCTTAAAGCATCACAGTGAGAGGAAACCCATTACTTTCCCAGGTAAATTACCTTGTTGCTTAAATATCCCTCAAATGTGATTTGTGATGCTTTTTTTGTTTTTTTTTTTTCCCAGTTCAGCATTTCTGCAGTAACATCAGGGCTGTGTTGTACCTGCCAGAATGTCATTCCCAGGGTGTGACAGTAGGGATTCGTGTGGTGGGCATGCCCATGGACACATGGGGGTGTGCAGCCCACTGTGATCACACTGGAGGGATAGTCCAGGCACGGGGGACCTGGCTGGGAATCATCTGTGCTGATTGATTCTGTCTAGAAATAATCCTGTGGAAAAGCAACCTGTGAGATGAGTTTCTTTTCAGGGAGAACACACTGACATCTTGCAGAAGTGCAAGGGAGAAAATTACAAGTAGGCACGAGGATAACGAGCCTGTGAGTAAATTATGTAGCTAAAGCATCTGACAGTGTTCATTCACTCCTTGTGCCCTAGAGCAGAAGACAGAGTGCAGAACAACAGGGAAGCAGTCTATGTGTGTTTGGAAATAACCAGCAAAAACCCTATTATTTGCAGCCTGAAGCTGTGTGTGTAGTTCTCAACCTACCCAATACCCTTTATAGAGGCCAGAGACAGGTGAAGGGGTTTAACACAGATCTTGATGTTATAAAAGATGCAGAATTCTGGACTTGAAGGCACCTAAATTTGAACACAAGTTTTGCTCAACCTGGCCAAAGTAATGCAGTGATTTGTTGAAGTGACTGGGAATAGGACCCAGTTCTCCCATGACCCATGTATGGGATTGCTCTGCTTCCAGTGCACCCACTGCACCACCAAATAAAACTATTTAAAGCCAAATGTCTGTTTTTATATCACAGTGTCTTGACGCATCTGGAGGCTGTTGCTATAATGGATGTACCAAAAACAGGAAAAAAATAGGTCCTGAAAAATTTAAAACTACTGTGGGCAAAATGTTATAAAATCTCTCAACAGGAGTTTTGGAAACAATACGAAAATACATCATGTAACATTAAATACATCTATATTAAGCTGGGTTTGATGGTTTTATTAGATTTGCATGCAAAAAGCTTTGTACTGGTTATTCTGGGAAGGAGCTTTCAATTAGCCTGATCTATCTTCATTAATTTGGATAAACAGTTTCTCATTAATTCTGATAATCTGGTTAATGAGATCTAATGAAGATTGCAGGGAAGGGTGGAGATGCTCTTTGGTATGATCATGCAAGGTGGTTGTTTGATGCCTTGCTACCAGCTTGCTTTTAATTGGTTTTGCCACAACAAAGAGCATGAACTAGTTACTAGCATCTGTGTCACGTTAGCAAGTTGGGGGTGTTCAGCCTGGAGAAGACTCCAGGGAGACCTCCTGGTGGTCTTTTGGCACTTAAAGGGGTCTACAGGAAAGCTGGAGAAGGATTCCTCCTCAGGGCGTGTAGTGATAGGACAAGTGGTAATGGTTTCAGACTGGAAGAGTGTGGATTTATATCAGATGTAAAGAACAAAATCTTCACTGTGAGGGTGGAGAGACACTGGCACAGCTTGCCCAGGGAAGCTGGGGATGTCCCATCCCTGGAAGTGTTCAAGACCAAGTCAGAAAGGGTTTTGAGCAACCTGCTATTGTGGGAGCTGTCCCTGCTCATGGCAGGAGGGTTGGAACTAGATGATCTTTAAGGTCCTTTCTGACTCAAATCATTATATGATTCTATGAAATATCTGCTAAAGGTTCATGCTACCTGTAGGATTTTACTTAGAAGTGTCCTTGTTTTGGTGAGTACACCCAGCACTTTTGTTCAAGGCTTTTGAGAAAACAAGCATCATTCTTTGAGAAAGCAACATGAATTATCTTCTGATTGATCAAGCAGAGCTTCTACATGCTGTGATTTCTGTGCTGTCTTCTAGGTAGGTGCTGTGGGCAAGCTCTTGTGTGTGGAGTGAGAACAATTATCTCTTCCTCACAAGAGACTTTCTGAATGTGACCATGGGGTTGGAGACAACCAACTCCCTGCATGAGGTTGGAACACCTCATCCAGTGTAGCTTGTTTCTATGGAAGATCTGTGATGGGGGGTAAGGAAAGGAGTTGGGAGACGTGGAAGGCATGGTAGGAGGTGAAGAAGAAGAGGAAAATGAGGTTTTGGGTGTGATGAGGTTAACAAGGTGCCAGGAAGGCTCAACTGGGACCATTTTTGCCTCCAGCAGCCCTGTAGTGGCACTGCTGTGAAGTTCCCTGAGGTGTCTCCACAATAAAGGGCTTGCTGAGTCCCAAAGCAGAATTGTCCCCTCTCTCTCTCTCCTAATACTCTAATATACAAGTGTTTCCAAGGGCCAAATGTGTTTAAACATGTTTTATGGTCTTGTTTTTGTTTACCCACCTGCTCTTAATTTTGGGGCTGGAAGGGTTTGGGGATTTGGGAGCAAGAGTAGTTCATGAGGAATAGATTCAGTATTAAAGTTCAGCAGCTGTCTGCTTTCACAGGAGGGCTGCTTTCCAATTTGGCAGCTAATTACCATTCTTATTTGCTGTAAATGTTTCCTTTAAAATGTTGTTGGGAGCACTGAGTGATGAGCTCTTTCTTCTGAAGGTTCTGCCTCTCCATCCAAAGGTCTCTCTCAGCCTTTTGCTACTGCACCTAAACACATATCCTCAAACATCTTCATCCTCCTCCTTCTTCCAAAGCAAATTCCATTCACTGCAGTGCAAAAAAATGAAGTCTCTGTTGGGTATTGATTTGTTTCATCAACTATCTGCTGTCTGGGCTAGTGAGAAAACCTGCCTGAGTGGCCAGAACATCTTTCTGGGGACAAACTTATTCCAGTGGTGCCACCTCCATAGTTCAAAGGCCTAAATAGGAAGAAGTGTGCACAAATGTCACCAGGGAGGGAGAAAATCCGTCTCTTTTAAGACTGTTCTCCATATTTGGTTAGGGAAACTGAGGCAGCACTTACATACCTGTAATCTCTTGGTAGCTCTGCCCAGGGAGGTGGTGAAATCACCATCCCTGTAGGTGTTTAAAAAAGGTCTAGAGGTGTCACTTCAGGACAGGGTGTAATGGTCATGATAATATTTAGTAGACAGTTGGACTGGATGATCTTGAAGGTCGTTTCCAACCTTAATGATTCTATGATCACTAATACACCAGCTACTCCTGCCTGTCCTGCTTTCTCTGTTTTGATGCTGTATATATCTCTCACATGGAAACAAGGCTGCACTTCTCCCTGCCCTGTAATTTATGGGTGTGATTAGCCCAAGGATGGATTTACTGGAGTGGCTGGAACAGGATGTGGGTTTTTAGCTACTCCTAATGAATAGCCTTTCTCTAAGAGGGCTCCTTAGCTAATGTGTTTAGAGCCGAGCCAGAGAACCACCAGGTCTGGTGGCAGAAAACCAACAGCCAGCTTGCTAAAGAGAGGGCATTTCCTCCTCCTGGGAAGTTCCGACCCGAGGCAATTCACAGCTCAGTTGTTAAGGCCCCTGAAATGCAATTTCTATTTTTACCCCCTCCAATAGCTGATCTAAAAAAAAAATAAAAAATAAAAGTACCCAAAACATTTGTGAGGGATTCCTGCTGGGAGAAATCCCTGCCCCAGGCAAGGCCAAACCTCTTTTCCCATTGCTCACAGAGGGTACACATCAAGCACAAAGCAAAGGAAGACTGACAGGAGATGGTAAGGACTGGACTGGCCCCAGCCAGCTCTCTCCAGCACCAGTCTGCCCAAGAAGAGGGTCTGGAGCAGTGTGAACATGAGGTGGTTGGTGCTGTTTGGGTTCAGGACCTGGAGTCAGAGCTGTCCCTCTTCTGTTCAAGCAGCTTATTTATTGATCACAATTAACAGGATTTGTATTTCCCCTGGTGATGCAAAGTCTAAAGCAAATCACGGGAGTTATCTCACTTGATCTCCTGAGTTAAAAGACCTTTGGCTGCCCTCCCCTGCAAGACTGTTGCAATGCAAGGTTGCAAGTGCTGAGAAGCCCAAGACAAGAGGCAGGCTGCAAATCCTCAAAAAAGATGTCTAATGGGAAAAAAAAAAAAAAAACAAACACAAAAACAAAGGAAGCCCCACAAGAGATTTTCCCTGCAAGGATCAATTAATCAAACATTGACCAGGAGACAACCCCCACTACAAATAAAAGTTGCCCCAACCTTTGCTGGAAGGGCTGTGCTGGAGATTGGTCCAGGTCTTCTGCCATGGACAAGGCCTCTGTGAAAGCATTTAGCTGGGGAAAAGATAGCAAAGAAATTTGTGTAGAGGGAAATTCCTATCCTAAGCCAAAAAATGGTATGGATTAGTGGCATAGAGACAGTGAGGAACAGGGATATCTTCACAGCATGGTGTGTTTTTCATGGTGGAACCCTCTCTGCAGCAGGAGGGTGGTCTGGAGCCAGGCATTGCCACCCCAGGGTGGGCTGAGGGGAGGAGGTAATGAGCACAGTGGGCTCATGGCACATCTCATCCCTGGCTGTTTTCCAGCTGCAGGTTTCCTCAAGCCAGCTGCACAGCTCACTGAGAAACAGCTCATGAGTAACAGTAGGGATTGTGAAGGACACTGTCCCCAAAATCCAGGGACTCAAAGCCACCTTTGAGACCCTAGATCACCATAGGAATCTGGCAGTCATGTTATTTCTTGCCCTAGCTGAAAGTCCTCTCACCTGATTCCCAGGCAGGGGACATGATACGTGTATTCCCACCCCAGATGTGTTTTCAGAAATGCTCTTTGGAAAGCCATGGGTCACACAACACAACACTGAAGACACCACCAGCTGCTCACCAAACCAGTTTGAGCTTGGTCTAGGTGATCCTGCTCAGGCAGGGGGGTTGGACTAGATGATCTTCTAGGTCCCTTCCAACCCCTAATATCTGTGAATCTGAATCTGAGCAGAGGCAGCAGAGGATTTCATCTCACAGCAGCTGCTGGCTCTTGAACTTCTGCCTTTAAAGCCAAGTTCTCTGAGAGACACTTGTCAAACTGCACCAGAAAAGTTTGTCAGCCATAGGCTATTTCTGTTCCCAGGGTCCCTTCCATAGGAATTATCTGGAAAGCTGTGAGAATGTGTTGTGAAGTCGAGCTGGCAGCCAGCCATGGGCTTGTCTGCCTCCCTCAATATTGCACTCGGGCTGAGGATTTGGGGAAACAAAACAGAATGACTTCGAGTCACAGGGTTTGCTTTCCGTGTATTCATCTCTCAGAGGAAGACAGAGGAAAGAGGAGTGAAGCACGGAGTTTTCCAAAGATTGCATCTCCCTCTTCCTCCTGCCTTGCAAAAGCAGATTCATTTGGGTTTAATCACGTTGTGCTTCACTTCCCAGTGACACCACACAGCTACAGCTCTTCGGGGCTCTCTGCACGCTGATCTGGCTGAGATCCTTAACAATGCACAAGCCCATTAGTCATGTCCTTCAGCCCCTGTTGTGTCAGGTGCTGTTCAAACACTAATGCTTATTTCTAGCCCAGAGGAGCTCCAAGTAGTGGATCCAGATGGATGTGGGAGGCAGTGGTGTCTGCACGCAGGCAGATTGCAGTTTTGCCAGCATTCAGGCAAGGGAGTAGGAAATAGTTGTGTTTCTGCTAGCCTAGGAAAGCTACCAAGAAGGAACCATTTCCCTTTGCATCTGATCACCTCCTTCACCACCATCCACCCTCCTTCCCTGAATACCTCCTTACCAGTACTTCCCTCTTCATATGTGCCTTTGATAAACAAGGCATCTTAATATTTCTGCTTTGCAGGTACACAATGAGAATTAGGGGTAGGACCAGACTCACAGGTGAAGACCTCTATGTACAGCTGTCTGTGGGTAGGTTTCTGTGTGTGAGCTGGATGTCTCAGCTCCCACTACTGTCCACGTCTAGAAAGCTAGATTGCTAACCAGGTTAGGATTGCAATTTACTTCCCTAAGACCAGTGCTGTCCAAGGTTATCTAAGGTAGATAAAGCAATAGAAAGGACCTAAAAAAACCCTGTGCTTTTCTAGAGAGATATCCTAGGGCATTTATCTCCAGTGGTACAAGACAGGTAGGTAAGCTCAGTGTCTGCTTTAGGAAGACCTGGACTTATACCCTGATCTTATACCAGATCTTATACCCTGGATTACTTTCCCAAGAAATTAAGCAGAAAGCTAGATATTCTTATGGAAAGTTTTTCTAATAACTTTCCCATACAAACATTTATCTTTCTGTAGGTTTACAGACCTGATCTTTCTGTTTCTCCTATAGACTTCAACACTTGGAACATTTATCCAGGCAAGTGGGACCCAGCTGGCCAAATAGATGGAAAACATAGTTACCTGCCAGTGGTGGGTTTGGCATCTCCATCTGGGACATGTACTAATGATTTTCAGAGAGGGTAGCAGTGTGCATGAAGATTGTCCTATCACAGTTTTAGGTCTTTGTCCACCTGCTAATGCTGAGAGGTGAGAACCAGCTCAGAAACACACAGCATGACACACAAAGACTCTTCCTGGGCTTCATTAGCATCCCTTGATGACCCCAGTGGGCAGCATAGCTACTGCTCTCCCACATGAACTTCCCCCAAAGGTCAGGGGAATCAGGACGTGGGTGGTTTCATTTTCCTGCTGCTCTGACAGGGCAAGGGAAAGTATTTAGATCCGTAACAGAACTTTCCCCGTGTCTGAGGCTGTTTGAGTCAAAGGCAGAGAGGGTAGGGGGCTAAGTAGAGACTGTTTACATTGAATATGGCCTTTGGCCTTCAAGGATTTATTCCACACATTCAGCTGGAAAAGATCTGTTCCCTCTCTCAGTGTACTCTCACCACACATCCATCAGCACATACTTAGAGAAACTTCAGGTGCTGGAATTAACAGCTTAATGTATGGAAAATAAAAGAACAAAACCAAGCATTTACTGCTCAAAGCAGAACTGGGTGACTCACAGAAGAATTCAGACAAGCCATTAATGAGCAACACATGACCACACCTGCCATCCCAACAATCCTGTCAGGTGCCTCTTTGCTTTGTAGCTCTTCATCTTCTTCCTCCTCTCTTGGTTTTTCCTCCTATCTGTAGCCCTTTGTGGCTCTGTTGTGCAAATCCCATAGGCAGCTGTCACCATTTTGAGAAAGGAGTGGCTGCCACTGCAGAACATCGTGTTGCATGGTCCTGTTCAAAATCACTTGAGCTTCATATGTGTCTGAGTCCTTGACCCTCTGCTACTCATGTCTTTGAGGAGTCCACTCTGGATCTTATTGCATCCAACTCTTACAGGTTTACTGTTTGAAGTGGGAACATATCCCTGACTCATTTGTCATCATTTAGTCTTGTGTCTGTATCATTTTCTTCCTTAAGTAGTTATATTCTTTCCTTGGCTTCTGGCAGACAGGTGGTCAGAGGTGGTCACAGCTTTTCTTCCCCTGTAACCTTTGTTTCCTGCATTGAAAAAGTGAAAATTCATCCCACCTAATTAATTCCCTTTTGCCTTTTTCATCCATATTCCTTCAGTGGTCCATCCAGGTCTATTCCCCTTGAGAAGATCACTGATGGTTTGTATGCTTTGGGACACCAATGTCATATTTGACATTCAAACTCTTGAAGGTGCACTAGACAATTGGATTGTTAGCTGTTAGTGATGGTAGTGGCAGATCACACCTCCCACCTGGAGAAAAGACAGAGAAGGCAACTGCCTGCCCTATGTTGGTGGATGTCCCCTATAAATTCCACCAACCTATGCCTCTTGGTGCTCTGGCTGTTAAGCCAGCACTGGTTTTGGACTCTTCTGAGTCATGCCACAGAGGTCTCCATGGAAGAATGCCTAAAAAAATAAATGGATGCTATCTGCCATGTCCAAGTGCATGCTCTGGTTTGTACCCCAGGGTTTATTTCATAAACCTGTCTCTTTTTTTTGCTGCTGTTTTGCTCCATAAGGGACTCTTCAAAGAATCCACCTTCCAAACTCATCCGGAAACAACTCCCGGGTCACTGGAGGAGGGACACCTCAAAGCTGTGAGGTCTCCATCAGCCAGTGCTGAAATGTGGATTAAGAAATGCTGCTCCACTGCCAGATATGAGTCATCCTGACTCTTGAACACTCGCTCATGGTCACTATGGTGATTGGGTCAAGCACCTCAGAAAAATGATCCTGGAATTTCCATTTTTCTTTCTCCTTATTTACTTCTTGTCACTTCCAAATGCCTGCTTCTCACCCTTCTCCTCTTCCAGCCCAGGAGAGACATGCATTTCAAGGACAAAGCAGCTTGCAGGGGACCAGGGAGACTTTATTTTATCCCAAACAGTAATCCTCAAGGAGTCAATTCTACTGCATGCACTTGAAAATTGCATCGCAGTCCATGACAAATCACTTTGCTTGTGAAGGTTAGATTGGATATGAGGAAGAATTTCTTCACCAAACAGGTTATCAGGAACTGGAATGTCTTGCCTGGGGAAGTGGTTGTGTCCCCATCCCTGGAGGTATTTCAGAGTCATGTAGACATAGTGCTGAGGGGCATGGTTTAGTCAAGCTCTTGCCTGTGCTGAGTTATGATTGGACTTAATGATCTTAAAGGTCTTTTCCAATCTAGGAAATTCTGCTGGGTGATGATGAGGTAACTATGAGCCAGCAGTGTGCAAGTGCAGCCTCAAACTGGAAGAGGAGAGATTTAGATTAAAAATTAGGAAGAATTTCTTTACTACGAAGGTGGTGAGAGACTGGACCAAGTTTACCAGAGAAGTTGTGAATGCTCCAACACTGGAAGTGTTCAAGTCCAGTTTGGATGGGCTTTTGGGCAATCTGATCTAGTGGGAGGTGTCCCTGCCCATGTCAGGGGGTTTGGAATGAGATATTTAAGGCCCCTTTGAACCCAAAACATTCTATGATTCTCTGATTTACTGTCAGTCATTTGTTGCCAAGCTAAACCTACTAATTGAGAAAAAATGTGATCTAACTTTATCGTTGTTTAGCTCAGCAGATTATGATTTATCTTTATCATTGCTTGTTCTTTCTATCCAGAAACATCTGGTTCCTCATCCTACCATTTATTATTTTGTTTAGGGGTTTCTGAGCCTGCCTGATCCTCAACATCCTTCAATGTTGGGGACAATGTGACCTCCCAGAAGGTTTGGTAATTTTCCACCAAGAAAAGTAGGAAAAAGGTCGAGGCTTTAGCCCATCTAGGCAGAGCATCCTGCTACAGACACTGAATTTAGGTGGCTGCATTGGGGTCATCACTAGAGTCATCACTGTTGTCATCCTGATACCTGCACAGGTCCTTTCACCCAGAGCTTTTTCCTTTTCCCTTCTTCCTCCTTCCTTCCTTCCTCCCTTCCTTCCATCCTTCCTTCCTTCCTTCCTTCCTTCCTTCCTTCCTTCCTTCCTTCCTTCCTTCCTTCCTCATTTAGTGTCTGTTGGTCTCCATCTCACTCTCTCCTCTTTTAACCTGTTTCCCTGATTTCATCCTCTCTTAGGTCATTATTACTTCATCTTGCTCCATTTCATTCCCTACCCAAACCAGGAACACTACAGCAGGTTTTGATGGGTAAACTGGAGTTTGAGTCCTGCAAATTTTGGCAGCAACCACCACGGCTGACATCAGAGCTAAGCAGTAACTGAGCCTCTATTACCCCATATGCTGGTAAAGAGCAAAAAGCAGCCCACTAAACAGATATTTCCATTCAATTTGGGAACGCCTGCCAAACCATGCAGAAAAGGGCCTACAAATGAAAAGCAAACCAAGCTGTTTATTGCCATTAGCAAACAGCAAGAAAACTCAAACCAAGAATGCAAGGATGTGATCATTTGGGAACAAGTCATTATTTGTTATTCCTACTAATAAAGTCTATTTGTACTGCGGTTACATCCAGGAGAATGAGTGTAGGAGCTGGAACTCCCACAGCCAAATGGTAATTCCTCACTCTAAAGACTTTACTGCCTTGGGTTTCTGAGCTTAACTGTGCAAATTGGTGACCTCTGGGCACCATTAGCTTGTGGGACTATCACAAGTGGTCCACAGCAGATGCACAGAAGAATATCAAGCATTAGAAGATGCATGTTTTCAGTGAAAAGTTGGATAATGAGGCTATTGAATCACCCAAGGGAGATCCAGAAAGCTGATAATGGTCCTTTATCAGCAGGTTTAAGATCTAGTGAAGGAAGAGAGAGAGTTTTTAGGTCAACAAAAGAAATTAAGCTCTGGTTTTTTTATTTGACCCATAGTGTCCTAATTACTTTTGTGTTTTGATTAGGCTTGGTTGGATTTGTAAGCTTAAATGTAAACAAGTTTTAATAGAAAATATTTTGACGTGTCTTTTTCTCCCTACCTCAAAAGAAAAGAAGTTTTTCTTAGAGAAGTTTCAATATTGAAACTTTACATTTGTTTTTCAAATAGTCTCCTCTTCTCTCATCTGCTTTGGCCAAAATAATTTGATTAATTTACCTACATGAAAATGTTATGGTGGTCTCCTCCAGCCTGTAGCTTTTCAGTGAATGAAGGAGGTAAATGATGTCTTTTTGCCAGATATCATCAGATGTGGGGTTTTTTTTCTGGCAGGCTCTATGAGAATAGTATCAGGAGAGATATCCTAGTACAGCCTGGAAAGCTTTTGGGAATCTCTTTGTATGAAGACGTGAAGAAGGTTGGGTAATAAGGTAGACGTGTTATTAGTATGAACTACCATGAAATTTCTTGGTTGTGCCCATTTTTAGTGGAGCAAGTCCCAGATTGAAATGTGTCTTTGTTGCTCTGTATATCCCAAAAGCCATTTCAGGGGAGCAAGTAGTCTCATTCAGAGGAAAGTTGTGGACTTATCATTGGCAGAGAGTGAGAAAGGATGTTAAAAATCAATCACCCTTGAGCTGTCCAAAAATCCAGGCAGGAGAGGTCAGTTTGACATTGTTGGCCTTTAAGTTGCTAGTGAACTTGGCTGTGGGAGCAGCATCAAGGGCCAGGCATCAAGTCAAAGAGCCAAATTCTTCCCATTGTTAGGTCAAAATCCCTCTCTGGTGCTCTGGACATAAACAGTATCACCCACATCTCCTCATACTGGCCACAGCCAGGACACCTGTGTCACAGGAGATGAGGAAGAAGTGAAGATGTGTGAACATGGAGGTTCCCAGGCCAGGTACCAAAGGAGCTCTGATATTTTGCAGAGCCAGCCCATAAATTTCTTCACTTGGAAAAGGAGCATCCAGGGATTTCTCCATGCCAGGACATCAAAGATGAGATTATAACCAGCTGTCTCATGAAACTAATTGATACCAGGTCTCTTCATTCCTCAGGGAGCTCTCTGAGGCAACCAAGCCAAGGGAGGTCAAAATGAATGAACAAAGGAGCATGGATGCTCCAGAGCATGAGGAAGGCAGAGACCAACTTCACCCCAGGGTCTCCTCCAGGGAGAAATCTCCCAGCTGATCCAACAGCAACCCCCCACCTTCCCTGAGGACAGAGAATCCAGTGGAATCTGGAGGTTTCAGAAGACCTTATAGCAGCATTGTGGGGCAACCATTTTAAACTAAAATAGAGTGGGTTGAGATTGGATGTAAGGAAAATTTTTTTGTGATGAGGGTTGTGAGACTGGAAGGGGTTGCCCAGAGAAGCTGTGGATTCCCCCTTCCTGGAAGTGTTCCAGATCAAGCTGGACAGGACTTTGAGCCTCCTGATTTAGTGAAAGCTGTCCCTTGGAAGGGAATGTGAACCAGACAATCTTTAAAATTACCTTCCAACCCAAACCTTTCCATGATTCTGTGAGGCTTTGTCACCACAGGGACTGGGAATCATCTGGCAACTGTGGCTTAGAGGGCCATCCAAGACCTCTATTTCCCATTATTGGCATCATTTCTGTACTTCCAAACAGCAGTTTCATTTTTTTTCCCTCTCCAGCATGGCTGGGGGTGGAAATGTTGGGTTTTACAGCAGTCACGGGTGCAGGGCTGAAATGCCTGATGGCATCCATGCTGCTGCAAGGCACAAACACACTCTTCAGACCTGTATGCATTACAGAATCCCAGCATAGTGATGGTTGGAAGGGACCTCTGGAGATCATCTTGTCCAATCTCCCTGCTGAAGAAGGGTAACCTAGAGTAGGTTGCCCAGGACCAAGTCCAAGCAATTGCACACCTGAAAATGGCTATTTCAGATAGAAAATTGGCAGTTTAAGTGTTTTCAGATGATTGGTTGGCATCTTTTTTGCATAAACTTGCTGGGAAACGGTGAGGTGCATAAACGAGGAAGGAGGAGCTGGAATCAAGATCAGAAAACCATTAGGCTGAGGTTAAAATTGGGATGGAGAAATGATCCATCTGTGCAACCTCTTCCCTTCTCCTCTATTTGTGCAGTCATGGCAGGAGCCCTGTGCTCTCTGGTGTCAATCTAGAATCACCAGCAAATGCAAATTGGTCTCATTTCACTTTCTCATTCCAATATTTAGGGCATGGATTTAGCTTCCTCCACATCCATGAAGCACTTGTCATTCTCCTGGGTGCAATGGCCCAAAGTATTTGAAGCATTTAAGCAGATGCTGAACTCAGGAGATTCCCCATTAGCAGGTCTGGACCCTGGCCAGTGAAGGAAGATTTCATTGGAAAATGCCAGTTGGAAAACCAAACGGAAATGTCCCAGGTTTAGCAACCTCTACTTCAATCTCTACTCACAGCTCCAGGGCAGCCCGTCCATGCCAAGTTTCTGTGGCTTTCTTACCATGCAACCAGCTGAGTGGAAACCTTGGCAGCTCTGTGCTAACCCAGGGTTGTCTCCTGGATCCAAGGCAAGTAACCTGGAAACCCTGAGCACCCTGGCTCTAGAAAAGGTTTTCTCATGCTTCAAGGCTTTCCTCTACAAGTATGTTAATTTGAGGGGCTTTAAGACACTCTGATTCCCAGATTTATCAATTCCAAGGACTTCCATTGCCTGGTCTCCTGTGTTGCTCAGCCCAAGGAAAGCCTAGGGAATGTAGCTGGCCAAGGGCTTTGTATCTTCTACATCCTATAGCTGGGGTGGCTTAAGAAAGGGAATGTCAAGGTTTAGTGTCAGGGTTGGTCACTGGACAAATCAGACACTCTCTGTTAACTCCTCTCCTCTCCCAGTGGGGAAGAGAAAGGGAATAATGGAGAGAAACATGGTTTGGAAAAGAAAACTAGAAAAGCTTTAATGAAAATAATATTAATACAATTGAATATATTCAAAACAAATAGGGAACCCACCCCCCATGAGGGCAATTACATCGCTGTCACCACCAGTGCTGTGGAGCAGGCACTGGGGAAGTCCCAGACTGAACTCAGCAGCAGAACCAGGAACCAGATTCAGGAGCTGGATTCTGGAACTGGATTCAGGAACACATGAATCAAGATCAAGGCAGAATGGACAGAGCCCATCTTGGATGCTGGACTTTGAAGAAGAGTCTTGATCTTTATGATCCCTCCACTTTACACTAAACATGCTGTACATGGGCTGGAATCCCTCACTGGACAGTTTGGGGTCACCTGTCCTGGCAGCTCCTCCCTGCAGGTGACACCTCTTACTTTCTGCATCCCCAGCTTGGTGCAGAAAATTGAGTAGTGACCTTGGTCTGCCCAGGGGCAAGTCTAAGCCAGAGCCTTTCTGCCCACCCAACTCTTGGTAGTGACTCTAAACATGGAGTGTTCACTGCTGGAGGCAGAGACTGAGAACATCTGCCAGTAACACCAGCCAGTGCAGGGACCAGGGAGAGACTGAGCTGGGAAGTACACTCACTGAGCAGAATTAGTTCTGTCCCAGCTCAAACCAGGACAGGGAAGGGGAAAACTACTCCACAGTACAGATCCTTGTAGTGGTGGTTGACTGTTGTCATGGCTGCATCTCCATGGATTAACAAGTGTTTCCACATAAACTAGTAATTACCAGGTCTCCAGGGATACATCCTTTTTAGACAACAGTGTGCACTGGACATTCTTAGAATTTTTTTAATTTTTTTTTTTTTTTTTTAATTTATAGCTCCTTGGAAAATTTCATTGATTATTTTGGTGCATTCTGATTTTGGAAGAAAACAAATATCAAACAGTGACATTTCCCACAAACCAGGCATTTAGATTTCCAGACAGTTCTGTTCCCAAGCATGTATTCACACTATTACTGTACCTGACACTATGTGTTGGTTACTCAGAAATAATTATTTATCTTGGAGAGAAAACATTAAATACAAAGCCTGCTTTATTTTTTTTTATTATTTTTTTTATTAAAATGGTAAATACTGTCACTTGTAAAAAAAAAAATGTATTTGTAATGCTGCAATTTTGCCACCCTCAACCAAGGCATGCTTTGCTGTGCCTTGGTTGATGTAGTGACAGAAAAATCTCCACATATCTGGCCAGACACTTGGAACCCAATGGGATGGTTTCCAATGCCATGCTCTTTGCTGTTTGCACAGAAAACCTGGTTGGTCATTTTTTTTAGTAGCAGTTGGGCCAGATATTTCCATAGATCCTTTACACTTATTCCATATCTCTAAAATAAGATTTAACTGGAGAGCAGTGTAAGTTAGTAAAGTTAAAATTAAGCCAGTTTATTATACTTCAATTATTCCACTCTTGGCATTTTGTTCCAGTATGTTAGACTCATATCATTAGACAGCTGATGCCCAACTACATCTCAAAATTTCAGAGAAATAAGCTGTGTCCATATCAGTAAAATAAATACCTTCAAAGTTCCCAGGTTCTGAGTCCAGGTGGCAAATGACAACCTTCATCTTGGCAACTGAACTCTCTGAGCCTTCAAAACAGGGTGTCTGTGTACAAGTTATCTGTTGGGAATGGACCTTGGGAGGTTTATCTCCACCCCATGCCTTGTTCTGATTGCATGGGCCAAATTCATTCCTTTTTGTTTTCTCTGCCATCCTCTGGCCCTGCTCCAGCAGCTCCCTGGCTCTGCTGTGCTGAAGACTCCAGAGCTGCTCCAGCCCTGCAGGGGGGTCTCCCCAGAGCCCTGGGAGCAGAGGGGCAGGATCCCCCCCTGGTCCTGCTGCCCAGGCTGCTGGGGGTGCAGCCCAGGGTGCTAGTGGCTGCTGGGTGCCAGTGCACGGGGCTCAGCTCCAGCTCCTCCCCCCCAGCACCCCCAAGTCCTTCTCCCCAGGGCTGCTCTCCCTCCCTTTACCCCCAGCCTGGGCTGTTCACATAGGCCCACAGCTCATACAGCATCTGCCTCAATATGTTGTGTGCAGAGACCTCTCAGCAAGCCTGAAATGGGTTTGCTTGGATCCAGGATTAGCCCAGGCTCAGCTGGCAGGGAGCTCCTTTTGTGCTCAGCCATGGACTTAATGGCATTACTAATGGCAGAGTATTGATGTTTTGTAGTTACTTCTAAGGGGTATTAAAGAGGTTATCAGACCAGGGCAAGCATAGCTGAGCTAATCTGAGCTTTCAAGCTTGGTGAACAGGAGGAAAAACACAGTGTACTTCACTTATAAAGACTCATCAGCCTTAGAAATTAGACATTGGGCAGCCACATGGTTGTGTGCAATTTTGGAACCAGATATTTCAGCTGTGTTACTTTAACTTCTCACTCTCTTCAGTTACCTGAAAGGAGGCTGTAGTGAGGTGGGTGCTGTCTCTTCTCACAATTAAATAATGACAGGACTAGAGGAAAGGGCCTGAAGTTGCACCTGATGAGTAACTGGGAGGCAGCATCCATTGGTATATAGGGTTGGGAGAACTGGGATAAGGGGACTTTTCTGCTTTGCTCTAGAGACAAATGCCAGGAGGTCACTCTGTGTGTCATCAGCTCTGACTCTAAGACAGGAGTAGTGTGAAAACACTGGTGTGGTTTCTACAGTCCCCTTTCCACCCATGCAGGATGCATCCAGCACTGCAGCTCCAGCTGGAGATCTGGCACTGAGGAAAATGTCTTCATTGGCCTGCAGGGCTTTTCAAGATACTTGCTGAAAAAGAGACAACCTTTTATCTCATGCTGCCATGCTTCCCAGGGACATAAGGGTCTCAGGTCCCAGCCACTGATCTTCCACATTCAAGTTTTCATCCTGTCTCTTCTGTACCTCAAAAAGAATCCTGGGCAAACCCTAAGAAAAGTATCACAAAAGAATGCATCTTTGACACTGCTGGGACCTGGACAACTGTGCAAAGCTGGCTCAGGTCTCTGTTCATGGCATCCACAGCTTGCTTCAAGGGGAAGGACCCAGAAAGTGCTCTGAGATGTTTATTTCCTCCAAGCTTTGTTTGCTCTGGGTAATTACTACCACACCAAAGGAAATTAGCTCTAGGAGATTAGGATATTATGTGAGAGTGTGGCGAGATCAACCAGTCTCAAATACCAACACTGTAGCTCATTGTCATTAATTAAAGGTTGACATGATCCCAAACAATCAAACTCTATTAAACCATCATACTCTATTAAACCACTTGACACAGATGCTTGACTCCTCATCAATGCCTCTAATTAAGATCAAATGCACAGAAATGTAGATGTTGCAGCATCCACATGCCAAACCCAGGGAAAGATTTGCAGTGGGAGAATAAAAGTCCATCCTTATTCCCAGTTAAAGAAGTTTCTGGAACAGACCAACAGTTTCCCAAACAGTTCTTACACTTTGTGTGTCTGAAGACCCCCTGGGACATGATGATTTTTTAGAACTCTTCAATATTCAAGGCCTACCACATTTTGGAATGGAGTTTGCTAATCATAGTCATAGTTTTCAAGGCTGGAAGGGACTGCTCCAACTACCCACTGATTTACAGATCTCTGCAACCATAAGAGCCTCGTGCAATAATTTCTTCAACACCCCCATTACTCAGAAGCAGTTTTCCCCTTCAAAAGCCACTCAGCATTAACTCAGGCCTGCAAGTAATGGAGAATCCACATTTCTAGTTATATTTTTCCAGCTTCTTTATAACTTTTCTATTACAAATGGCTGCTTCCTTTCCAGGGTAAATTTATCTAGCTATAAGTTCAAGCCATTACATTTTTCTACCATTCTTGGCTATATTAAAGATACATTTGCTATCAGTAACAGCTTCCCCTGTATTTCACTGCAATGCATGAGCAAGTCACTTCAATTTCTCCTGGAAAATGCCAATAGATCAAGATCCTTTAATCTCATGCTCCAAGTCTAGTTTTCCAGGCATTTTGTTGTCTCATAGTGCACCTCAGAGCATTTTCTGTCTCCTTGGCTTCTTTTCTGCACCGTGGGCACCAAAATGGGAAACAATTTTCCATATGAGCAACCTCCATTTTTTAGTCTTCCTTGGTCTGGTTCATCTGTTCCCATTCTTGGCTTTTCTTACGATCTGAGTTTGTGTTATTGTAACACACTGTGAAATGCTACTCCTAGGTGGATCACACATGCCTTTTTGCCAACAGCCTTGACAGCCTTTCTGTGAGGGAGGCAGCTGTAAGAGCAAGTCATCAACTGTTGTTGGGAGATATTCCCTTAACAAACCATTTCACCAAAGTGTTCCCATGTGCTACTATTCAGGGCAGGCATGAATACTGCTTTAGAATCAGAGAATGGTTAGGTTGGAAGGTACACCTCTACTTGAGTACCTACTGACCAAGAAACCCTGGGGAGCCACTGGGAGGTCCCCATTGGACCCCCTGACTTTTTACCTTTAGGCAATGCTGCTGATGGAAGTGCACAAGCAAAGCAAGTTATATATGGCATGTGTGTATGTGTGTCTTCCCTTGATGTGAGGACCCATCAAATTCTCCTAAGAGACAGGTAGCAAGTCAGAAACTAGTTGGTGATGATGGAAGAAGATAAGGTAATACTAGACAAGTTGTTACCTGTCTTGACAGGGGATGTCTTCTAAAGAAACACTTTCCTAAGGCATGGTGGAAAGTCCACTCAGGGTCACTTCCCTGGAATGAGAAGTGAATATATGAAATTAGCATATCCAAAAGTTAATTAGGAGAAAAGGCCACATCAAGACAGGGAGAGAGCACATCTCAGATCCCATGGTTATTACTTCTGAGCAGTGAGTGAAGGAGGCAAAAAGACTTTTTCCATTTAGTGAAAAGGCTAGAGAGAGGCAGGCAGGTATCTCCTGGGATGTGCTCAAATTGCCATGAAAATTAAATGCAAATTTCCATCCTTTTCCTTTCAGATCAGAGATTAAAAAATAAATAAAGATAGGGCAGAGATGGAGCAGGAAACATGTCAGTGGAGAATGAGCCTCATCACCATAACGAGGCACTTTGAGACATCTCTTCTCAGCAGAGAAACTGTTGCCCTGTGCAGGCATTTAAAACAGGCAACACAGCAAGTTTCTTCCATTCCCTCTCCTGAAATGTCTCCTTACTACACCACGTGGCTGTTAAAGCTTAAACAAAACCACCAAAATCGTGTCCTGCTATGTTTCTTGGTTCTTTTCATCACCTCTCCATGCTTGTCCCAGGTTCAGCTCTGTGGCTAAGACAACCAGACATCCAGGTTTTCCCTCTTGGAGCATTTTCTTTCTGTTCAGCCACAACATCCAGGTGGATTGCAGAGGTAACAAAAATTATCAATAGTTTGGGTTTTCTGGGCTTGTCACTCCACCCCACTGACAAGTTCTGGCACTGTTGTGTGTGGTTATATCACACCACCAGCTCTGCTAGAAACTACT
Source organism: Ceyx cyanopectus (assembly GCA_013401355.1). Lineage (NCBI taxonomy): Eukaryota > Metazoa > Chordata > Aves > Coraciiformes > Alcedinidae > Ceyx > Ceyx cyanopectus. The sequence continues at coordinate 24,928 of VYZU01032451.1, forward strand.
CTAGTCTGGGCATCACAAGCTTTGTCATCTCCTACTGTGCACAACCCACACAGTCTCTCCCACCCATCTCTCATCCCATCCAGACATATTGCTGTGTTCCACAAATCCTGGGGTAAAAACTTCTGGTGTACTGCAGATGTGCAGGAAAATTCTGCTCAGCATTAGGTAGCAAAAAACCCCTCTGGGGACTGGTCTCCCCCTCTCTGTGTTTGTACAGCACCCAGCACAAAGTGTGGTCCCTCCAGCACGTCAATGATAGCAAATAAAAGACATCAAGGCCAATTTGTTAGCTGTGCGCCTGGCACTGCCACAACAAAACCTTTCTGAACAGGGATCTGCATGCAAGAATATCCCTTGGTTCTGCTACTTACTGCACTGTGTGCAGGACAAAGTCATGGTAGGGTTCATGCTAACAGCTTGGTGCCACTAGGTCAAAATCCAGTCCTTTATCCTGTCCCTGTTTGCTGTACTCCCAGAGATATGGCTATAGATGCATCATGTCAAATACCCAGATAAGAGACTTATAGCTGGCCACACCAGAGGGATGTCATGACCCTCCTCGTGGGGATGGTGGAAAGGACCATGAGGGATCCTTCCCGGGCAACCAACGTGGCATTAAACAGGAGACTTTATCACTTCAAGTTAAGGGCTCCAGGAACTGTCGAGAGTGATGAGGATGTTGTTATCTCACCATTCCTGTTGTAATTTTGGAGCCCTGTTACACTGACCCATTGTTTTCTGTGAGGGGGAAAAGGTCTCCATTTGAAGTGTGATGTTTTTAGAGCTTGATATCAGCTGAGAGTTGTCTTTCAAGGCTGAGGAGAGACAGAACAACTCTTTGCTATCTCCCCTGAATAATTCCATCTTGGGGGAGAAGAATGAAATTTGATTTTTTTTTTCTTTAAGCTTCCCTTCTTGTTTAAAAAAAAATAAAAAAATTAAAACAAAACAAAACAAAACAAAAAAATAATAAAAAAAAAAAAGGAAAGACAAGGCAAGCAATGAGAAACTACAGATTTTTCCAAGGAAACTAAAGCCAGAAGGGTTGTGCCTTGGAGTTGGGTGCGGAAACAGGGCAGGCGTTGGAGGATTTTCCCCTCCAGGCCCAAAAAGAAATGAGAAGTTGGCTGGCTGGTCTCGAATAACCCCTCCTGAGCCTTCAAAGCCAGTCTCATTTTTTCATCAGAGCTGAAAATATCAACCTCCCCCATCCTTTCTTCCCCACCCTTTTCCTCTGTGACGTCACAGCGCCCGGGTCCGTCAACGCAGCTCTCTGGAGGATGCTGTTCAGCATCCTTCACAGCCAGCGCCGCTGGGAGGGGGGGGCAGGGGCCACCAAGCTCTGCTGTGCCAGGCTCCGTGGCTGGTGACGTGCTGTCTGCCCAGTTCTGATACAAACAGAATGTCCTTGGGCCCCGGCATGGTGGAAACGCGCTGAGGAAGCTCCCACACCTCCCCTCGAGAGGGTGTTTTCCAAATGCTGGCTCCCCACCACTGGCAAGTTCTCCAGACTCGGGGCCACCAGCATTGCCAGCAGCCAGCTTAATTAAATCTCCTACTGTAGCCTCTTTCTAGATGGATGTAGTGGTGTGATCTCTGTTGGGGTCCTGGGGATGCTCGCACACCCGCCGTGAGTTCTGCTCACCCCACGCTGTAAGTTAAAGTCAGGACTCGTGCATTTTGCCCTAGGGAAGAATTTGTTGTTGGGTTGGGCTCAATGAAAAATTGCCTTTTCCTCTGTGCAGCTCGGATCTGGCCTCACTGTACATAAAATGCCATGTGTTCCCAGCAGGATTCAGCCCTTCCAAGGCCTACCCCGCAGCCAAATCTGATCTACATATTTACGAGCTTGTAAACAGGACGAGGCGGGTGAGTTCACATTCTTAGAAAACCAAGTGCAGTGAAAAGAACTTCTGAGTTGGAAAAACAAAGAGTAGTCTTGGGTCCGACCCAGCAAACACAGTGGTTTTTCCAAGACTTGGATGACTTGCTTGAGAATCATTCCCTTCCACTCCTTTTCTACAGGATTTCCCAAGCTTGCTCTGTAGTTGGAAAAAATACATTCTCCATCTTTCTGATGGAGACAGCTTGATAGAAAGGGACATTTTATCTCCCCAGACTTCTGTTTGCAGTAGCCTCAGGAGAAAAGCAGGTACTTGCAAAGGAAAGTTGAGGGAAGATGTTACAAGGAGTTGAACAGAAGAAGCCAGTTGGAGTGCTCACCACAAAGTGCTGTTGTGCCTGACAATAAATTCAAGAACTTGTAGTCTAGAACAGTGGTTCCCAAACTGTGTTCTCCAGGTCATGATGATCCATGAAGGCTTGGTAAGAGGTTTATGGAAAACAGGACTATAAAGGAGCCAGCCAGTCTGCAAAAGTGTTGAGGAGTAACAGGTTTTGGATCACAAAAAGTTGGAGAACCACTGGTCTAAAACCCTGTGCTATGTCCATTCACTGTTTCTAGATACAGAAGCAGAGAGATCTTTGTGGAAAGGGCTGAAGAAACTTTTTTCCTATCTTCCTGGGAAAAAAAAGCTTTGATGATGGTCCCTGAAATTCACACATAACCCACACACCTCCTTTCAGAGAGGGCTTTGGATGGGCAGGAATGTGAAGCTATATTCCTAACCAAATCTGAATGACATGCTGATTTTTGCATTTCCCTGGAGGGAACCTAGCAACCCCACAAGGCCACTGTGTTCATTCAGATCCTGAGCCAGATGGAAATTTTCTTTTCTAAGCCCTCCCCAAGAGTCTTTCCTCTGTTGAACCATCCAAGCAAGAATCTCCTGGTGGTCTGTGTCGTGCTCACTGTAACATCAGTGCGTAGATTCCACTCTTCTTTGTGCTTGAACAGCAAGACAAATGCTCTTGACATGTGACTCAGCTACCCTGACTTTCCTCCTCTCAGGAGACTTTTTTTTTTTTGTTTCTTTATTTTGCAACTGGTAAATAAGAACCTTCCTGATATTTCCCTATGGATTTGCCGGCTTGGCCAATCTTCCAGACCATTTATTTTTTGTATCAATTTCATTTATGTCCTTTTGCTGATTCTCATGATTTTAAGATTTGTTTTAATGTCCCCTTTGGGGCTGGAGTCAAGCTATTATCAGTGAATTGTTAAGGAATATTAGGCAGTTGGATACACATTTATCATTCCCAAGCATAAAAAACACTGCAAAAATATCACCTTTGAGGGAGTTTGTACTAGAAGGCAGGTAAAAAAAAAGATGACCCCTTTGTCTTCCTTTTAATTTTGTGACTCATTTTCAAAGTCCATCTTTCTTCCTGCTGTGTTCAGCATTGTCTGTGGCCTTGAATCTGCTGCTAGTAGATCTAGTAGACTAGAGCAGATCAAGTTCTTTAAAGCACTTAGCCTGAAGCCTCTCTTGGACCTCATGCAGTGATCCAGTGGTCCTACAGTATAATTACTCTCTTTTGAAGCTGTGAATCCCTGGAATAGCAGGGGGTGTCATGTAGCAGCCCACCAGAGTGGGTCTTCAGTCTGGAACAGGTACTTTGCATTGCATGCCCTGTCCTTATGCCAAGTCCTTATGGTCTTTTGGAAACAGTCCCTGAAGTGAACTATTCCCTGGACCAAATTTATCTGTAGAGGTCTAGCTGAACCATGCAAACCAAATTAGCCCTGAGAGAAATTGGTGCGTGGGAGGTTTTGGCAACTTCTAAGAGAGAGGGGGACTGCCAGGTGCCAATGACATTAAGGGTGAAACCCAACAGGAGTAACTTTAGATGGCCATGATATGGTTGCCCATGAGCCAGGTGTCTGGGTCCAATCATCTAAGAACTAGGTGTGATCCACCTGCCAGGTACAGGCTTACACTTAGGATGAGGTGGGTCACTCAATCCTCACCACAGAGTCTGCTGACAAAACCACTGATTGTAAGAGGAGACTTGCTCAGGTACTTCAATTCAGTTAGGTGATTCACAAGAGTAACCCACAATTTTCAGTACATTTGATGTCTTGGTACCATCTTCATTGCAATGACTCCTGTTAGTGGTCCAGACTGGTGGGATTGCTTTGAGAAATGCTCCAATGTGAGTTTTGAGGGGAATGAAAGGCAGTTTCAGTCTAAATCCTACTGATGTGCTGCAACTTAGAGGATAGCATTGGAGACTGTACTGGACCATACTGCATAGAGGGTAGGGGACAGATTTGGGCACTTTGAATTAGGTTAGTAAACAATCAGAAGAAGGCTCTGCTACGTTACCCTTCTCTTTCTGACATGCAAAGCACATTCAATCCTCAAATTTGAGATCCTGTTTGATCGTGTTGGTGTTTTCAGAGCCCTTGACCTCTCCCAGGCTGGTCTCTCCTGCCTTGGAAAATGACCCACCACTCCTAGACTAAAACATGCTCCCCTTGGAGACCCCACACACCAGATCTGCAGACCCTAGTGTGGGCTTTGGCATGGCCAGGAGGGCTTCTCCAACCATCAATTTATGTTAAGGGTGAGTGTAGAGAGGATGGAGCCAGACTTTTTTCAATGTCATCCAATGACAGGAGGAGAGGCAATGGGTGCAAGTTGGAGCACAAGAGGTTTAAGGTCAACACAAGGAAGAATTTTTTCTCAGTGAGGGTGACAGAGCTCTGGAAGGGGCTGCCCAGGGAGGTTGTGGAGTCTCCTGCTCTGGAGACACTTAAGACCCGCCTGGATCTGTTCCTGGGTGACTTGGTCTAGGTGATCCTGCTCAGGCAGGGGGGTTGGACTAGATGATCTTCTAGGTCCCTTCAAACCCCTAATATCTATTAATCTATTAATTTGGGACAATGCAATACTGCTGGGAAGGTTGGGAATGGGCAGGGGAGTGGTGGCTTCTCCCTGCTCTTCTCCCAGAGGCTGGCTCAGGGTGCAGAAGTCAGAGTGAGCGGTCTACATGCAGAGAGGCACGCAGGCAGCAACTCAGGGCCTTCAATGGTGTGACGGAAGCTGTCTCTTATCTGTGACATTGTTTATGGGGCTGGCTGGAAGGTTTACAGGCCTGAGGAATTCCACCCGATATCCCAACGCCATCGTCCTCCAGGGAAAACGCCGGAGTCGCTGTGAACATGCTGTCCTCCTCCCTAAGCCAAGCTGCTCTTGGATCCGTCCTAGGAGGGCAGTGAACTCCCTCATCACTCCAAGACACACCACCAGCTGCAAGGAGGTGTTAACCCTCTAGGGACCCTGATACGACTGCAGATGCCCAGAGGATGTGGAGTGGAGGGAGGAGAAGGTCAGGAAAGACTGGTCAGAAGATCAGACTCCCAGTCCCAACCAGGCAGAAGTCCTTGCTGATATCCAGCCTGTTGTCCCATAGCTTGGCAGATGAATCAGGGAGGTTGTCCATCATGGGAGCCTGGGAAGGAGTTGGCAAGGAGGGATGCAAGCTAAGTAATGAGCAGAAAGTGGCAGCTCATGATTACTTTGGACCAGTTTTAATTAATATGCTTTGTGAGAGCCAGAAAAAATAGAAGAAACTGATTCTTTTTCTGGCGAGGAGAGCCCACAGTGAGCTTCAGTAGCTAAGGTACCTCCTACGTCAGGGTTTTTCCAATACCAGCTGGAATTCTCTTGACTTGCTGCTTTGAAATACTCTGAGGGAGTCCTCAGACCCCATCCTGACATTGGAGACCACATTCAGGAGTTCTGGTCATAGGACATCTGTCCCCACCACAGGCCTAATCCTATAAATAGATTTCTGGTGCTTCCTAACTCAAGCACAGAGTGGTTTGCACCTTGGTAGATTTTTTTTCTTTTCCATTAGTTTGACCAGTCAGTTTTTGAGCATCCACAGCATCCTGCTGTGAGGATATCCACAGCTGAGCAACATGCTGTGAGATGAACCACCTCCTTTTTGCTTTTAACCTACCACCTGCTATTCTCCATCTCCTGTGATGCCATTTGTAGTGGAAAGGGCAGTGAATAATAACTCCCTGTTTACCCTCCCAATGTCAATAAACCAGCATCTGCAAGGTCTAACTTTCCATAAGGTGGGTTTGTCCTCATGCAACAGTGAGGCCCCCTGTCAGTATGAACAATCTCACTGGTCCTCACGTCTCCCACTCATGGCAGAACACCACTGGGGTGTGACTTTGGAGCTTGGTTGTACCCACCTGGTCTCAACATCTGCAGCACTTTTGTGCCATGGACTATTCAGGACATGCTGTAAAGCAGAGCCCTTTTAAAGTAAAGTTGTCTCTGCCAACTGCAGCAGAAAGCAAGCCTGCTCACAGATTCTGGCAGCATACTGGGATCCAGGGCCAGCATTTAGATTGGACTGGGTCCATTTTCATTTGTGCATTTGTCTTCTTTTTTCTTTTTTTTTTTTCTTGTTTTGCTTTAATTTTTTCAGCGCTGAACTCTGGGACCAGCAACTCTCCAAACAATCCAGTGATATCACCTTTGAGTGAGTCATGGGGAGGGCAGGGTGGAGAAGTGCAGACAAGGAAAGATCATGAGATTGTCCTTGCTCAAACACCCTAAAAACAAAAAAGGGACATGTGTTTGGATACTACCCACCCAACACAGGGTGGCACAGCTTTGGAGAACATGCCCATGGTTTCAGATCTGTGTTTCTTCCCTAGATATGATCAGGGACACATCACCTAGGAAAAAAATATGTAGGCACACACATGGTGTACACACACCTATGAACATCCTGCACACACACATGCTGTAAGAACACCAAATATTTTACTTTTTTGCTTTCACTTCACAGCTCATAACTTATTAGCTCAACTTTTGCACCACCAAAAAAGATGAAGCTTGATCTTCAGATCATTTTTAGACTGTGACTCTGGTCATTTTCCACTTCTAGGGACAAGCTTTCCCTGAGCTCAGCTGCAGCTTCCTTATTTTCTTGGTGGTCCTGAAGATAATTGTCTAGGGTTACAACAATACCTGCAGTAGTTGCTCAAACCCAGATCTGTCACAAGGATTCAGACTCTGCAAGATGTGGAATGACCTTTTATTAAAATGACAAAAAGTATAAAGGCCCCAAAGGGACTTTTAAACCACCCAGCAGTATTACTGTAAAATTTGTATCTATTAGGAGAGGAAAGTCTTCAGCAGCATCTCCATAAGCCACCATAGACAAGGCATCTGCATCCCATCCCACCTGGGAGCATCCTATACAGAGATACAGCCAAGATTCTCCATCCATCAGGAGAGAGAACTTCACTCACTCTGTGTTGCTATATTTGATGGTTTACTCCCATTTTTCTCTTTCTGGACTTTGGAAGCACGTGACTCTGTTTCCTGAGCTCTTCAAGTGCCCATTACTAACAACATCATCACTAACAACATGCTCTATATAGTCACTGTTACAAAACCCAGTCCAAAAACCCTCATTCTCTCAAAATGTTGATGCATATTTATGCATATGAAAGCAAGAGATAATTTCTCTCATTCTTTATTCATTCCACAAGTAAGATCCCTCCAATTCTTCCTCACTTGCCTCCTCCCAGTGCCTATCCAGAGAGTCTGATGCTCCAGCATGTGCAAAGGTAGCAGCCAAGGACGTGTTCTGAGAACTCCCTGCCTAGTTCTGTTCATCCCAGTGTGACCAAATGAGGAAACTATGGATGCACTCAGCACACGTCTCTTCCAAGGGGCACGCTTATTTGCATAGTAATGAGGATGGTAATGAGCCCCTTGTCCTCAGATGTACACAAGGTTCTAGCGAGTGAAAACCAGCCAAAGTTGAAATTCAAGGAATTTGTAGCTCTTTTATTTTCTTTTCAATTTGTATTATTCATCCTCTGGATGCAAAAGATGAGGCATGTCGTACAGAAACTGTGTTGTGCAATGAACCACTAAGCACTAGATATAAATTATTATTATTTTAAGAAACATCAGGCTGCTTAAGCAAGAACCAATCTCTTAAGTAGCCTGGCTCAAGCAGTAATTACAAGTCTCATTTCTAAAGAGCCCCTTCTTTTATTTGCTTCGTTACCATAGCTCTTTGTTTTCTTTTCCTCTCTTTTCAAGCTAAAAAATGCTACATAAAGCTGTGGCTCCACTGAGACTCCAGTGCAGGAGGCAAACAGGGTTCACAGTGATGCTGTGAAAGAGGGCAGGGTGATTAGTTCCTTTCTCCAGTGGGGAAACTGAGGCACAAAACCTCTTTCTGATAAATGAATGAGCAAGATGACATGCTTAATGAAGTCTTTCACTTGTCTTGGTCTCAAACATTCATGCTGAGGATCAAGGTGGGACAATCCTGTGGCTCAGGGCTGAGAGCCAGGGATCACCTTGCAGGGAGGACAGGACTCTGGATAGAGGCAGGATGGAGATGGGAGAAGTCTGGGCTAGAAATCAGACCCATCCACTACTGCCAAGACCTGAGATTTTGGAGAGGAATTGTTGCTGAGCTTGGGAAGTTGCTGCTGGCCCACATTGCCCAAAGCACTGGATGGTCCAGGGTGGTGGGCTGGGGGCACTGAAAGGGGCTCAAAGCCATGGTTGGGTGGAGAACAGAGGAGATACTACATGCAATGCAAAGTGGGGTTGTCCCCAGCACCACTTGGGTGTTTCATCACTTGAAGTGGTTCTGCTGTGGTTAGAATTGTATGTGGTGGTTCAAGCAGCTTAGTGCCAGCCTCTAAAGCTCACCACTGTCCCAGGAGGAATAAACTCATTTAATCAAAACCAACCAAGATGAGGTCATCACCCCTACAAAACCTAACCCTGGCATTACTGCTCCATTCAAAACCACAGCCCACAACACCAGCAGCTGCTCATTAAACTGCAAATGCTCTTCGTGTCCATGAAGGCTGCAGGTCTGTCCAGCACAGAGACAGCAGCCTTACTTAGTCTCTATTCAATGCCTCCTTCAGCATATATTGACAGCCAGGGTGTATTCCAGCCCTACCACTTGGGTTGGCCTCCAGCAGATAGCTGTGTGGCTGCATCTGTGCTTTCCCCACCTAACCAGCAGAAACTGAGATCTGTCTTTCTCCTCCCACGTCCCAGTGATGGAGTAGCCCACGTACCTAATGCTGAGTCTGGCTGTAATTTCTGCACATCTTAGGGATGGGTGTAAAGAAGATTTGCTGGAACCAGTGCTCTGAGTTTCCTGGATGATGATTTTTTTTTTCTCCAGCAAAGAGCTTGTAGTGTCAGTCCCAAATTTCTGGCTCCTGGCACCTGTTTTACTGTTTTGACACCAGGCTTTTGAGAGCAGGGAAAATAATAATGATATCCAGAGCTAATGTTATTTACTAAAATACAAATTAACGCTCAGTCACATGGAGGCACGATTTGTCATCCAGAGCTAAAATTAAAAGAAATTAAGGCTGAGTCAGAAAGTTATTTCAGATGTGAGTGGGGAATGCTAAGTGATGGGGCCATGTGGGAACAACACTGACATCTTCTGGCTGAAAAAAAACAAACCTCTAACATTTTCACCTAGGAAACCACAAGGAACTTCCATCACAAAAGCATAAATAGAGGATGGAGTGGACAAAAAAGTTTTCAAGTAACTGGTACAAGCTTGGAAAGGTGGATCTTATCTGAGCCCACTTGAAAATCCATCTTAGCATCACTGTGACGTTTGAACTGAGGGTGTGTGATCCCAGTGACCCAAAGTACATCAGTGTAGGAGGTGAAAGGGTGTTGCTCTTCTAGAATTGCAGGTCACAGGGCTGTATCCATCCTTTTACATTCAGTGGTGAAACTGTCCCCCAAAATGATGCCCTCAGCCCTTACTATGGGGTCTCAGAAAGCAGCCAACCCCCCGTGTGTGGAATATACCTGCTGGGTGCAAGAATCTGTATCAATCCACAGCAGGATGGTTGAACTCACAGTGCAGCAAATAGGTATTGGGGCTGTTGGGTCCTGCTCCAGGACTTTCTCCCCTGGACCTGATGCCCCTCAAAACACAATGCATGCTGGATTTGGGGGTGCTTATCTAGTTGTCTAGAAAGAGATGTGGGAAAAATCCTCCATCCTCGCTACACCACAATCTTGTGCAGCTCCTGCAATGATTAACAGCCTCCCTCTGAGCTGCATGGCCTTGATGTGATGGCTCAGAACTGTGTTTGAGGGTGCTGGGTCCAATGCCAGGAGCTCTTTTGCAGTGGGGAGTAGGAGGGTCTTGGCAAAGACACAGAATTATCCATCATTAGCACTTTAGAGCTGATTCCTTGCAGTCCTCCAGCAGCCAAGTCCTCACTCTGGTGACAATGGTGTTGCCAGCCAAGGGCCTAATAGCAGGACACACCTCCAGCCTTTTCTGCAGGCCTGATGTCTGCCAGGCTGGGCTGACCCCCCCCCTCACCACCCTTCTCCTCTCTCTAACCATATTTCTTTTCATCTCTTCCAAGGTTCTTTCTTCCCATCTCTGAAGCCCTCTGAAATTGTCTTCAAGGTCATCTTCTGGCTGGGATACTTCAACAGCTGCGTGAACCCCATCATCTACCCGTGTTCCAGCAAAGAGTTCAAGAGAGCTTTCATCAGGCTGCTCAAGTGCCAGTGCCAGAGGAGGAGACGACCCCTCTGGCGTGTCTACGACCACCACTGGCGAGGGGCTTCTGTCAACAGCTCGGTGCAAGACTCTGAGACAGACCTGAGGCCCAGGATTAGCACCCTGAACAGCTCCTTCATATTTAGCCCTTCCTTGCAGGAGAGAGCCAGTAAGAGGCGAACGCTCAGCTTCAAGGGATGGAAAATGCTCACCCCTTTCCAGAAACCAGCATCCACCCAGCTGAAGGAGAAGATGAACAGCCTTTCTAACAAAATCCGGGGTGGCTCCAGCAAAGGGGGGGTGACAGCCACCTACAGAACAGAGGTGGAGTCTGTCTCTATTGGCATCCCTCATGACTTCACAGAAACCATCGACTATCAAACCTATGACTTAACAGACTGCAGCAGGCTGCGAGAAACAGATATTTGAAGCCACTGGGATGGCTCTTGCTGGTTTCTCTAGAGGTATCCAGCAGAACCACGACAGGATTCTATCTGTGGGTCTCTCAGGCAGACTGGAAGCAGCAATCAGGTATAAAATGCAGTTGCCCAAAGGTTATACAAGAGTCCCCCACAAGGAGGTCAGTCCCTTCGGTGGGATTATGGGTTCCTCATATCCTATTTGAATGAGCTGCAGCAGCAGGGGAAGATGTGTGGTGGATATGGCCTTAGGACAAGAGCTGTTTCCTCCAGTGGATGGTTATCTTTGACTTTGGAAGAAGCTGTGCAATGAAGGGAAACCAGGATGTCTCCTTTGCCTTAAAAAAACAAACAAAACACAAAAACACCATAAAATCTAATGGAAAGATCAAACCCCAGAAGATGCCAACCCTGCCTTAGTACATGTGATCATGTTTCCATCCAGAGGCAAAACCCAGAAAGGACACTGTTAAGCAGCAGCTGGCAGCTGATCCTTTAGATGATGGGTTGGGAGCTTGAAGGTCTATGGGGCTGGGCAGGACCTCCAGCCAAGGCCTTTTCTTTGGAGACTGAGCAGACTGTGTTATTTTCAAGCAGAGTGGGGGGAATCCTGTCTCTCAGCCATTTGTCTGCAGTGACCACAGCTTTGCCCCTTCCACTTATCCTGGTTTTAGGCCAGAGGAGCAGTCTGGGTGTGCACACTGGTGCCAATGGGTGTGCAGGTCTAATTCCAACCTCTCATTTCACTTTCCAGTGAAGCACTTGCAGCCCACATTGTTCTAGTGTGTATCCATCTGGGATACAGAGAGAAAGCATCTCCTGTTGGTGGTGGTCATCCTCAACCTTTTCAGTCCCCTTCTTGCTCGTGTTATTGTCGCTCTCAAACAACAATGAATAAAGATGCATCCCAAGGGGTTCACTCAGGTTCATAGTCAACCTGCACTTGGCTCAGGAAAGGTGGGATAGGTGAGTTTGGGGCCCATTTCTGCTATCCATAGAGTCAAAGCTAAAAAAATGGAGCTGGTGAGAAGCTGGAGCTCCCTTGTGTAGAAGGATCTTCTCCCCAGTCAGGGTCAGGCTCATAACTCTTCTCCCAAGTTTCTTCCCACACAACTGATATATCAAAGCCTTTGGTGGCTATCAGCAATTGTCCTTGGTTATGTTGGTTAGCATGGTCAAAAACAATATCTATAAAGGGGTTTTTTTGCCCTGCTTACAGCCCCAGAGTGTGAGCTCCCCTCAGGAGGACACCAGGGACCTCAAGGGGGTTGGAACCATGACAGGCTCACACAAATCGTGCTTTGCAACTCAGAAAATGGTCACCCAGACTCCACTTTTTCCATGTACTGCAGGCATTGATTTAATGACATTTCAGACATGTGATGAGCCACAAAGAGGGATCACCAGATGAAGCTGTGAGCAGAGGCAGGAGACACGTAAGTGATGGAGGCAAAGTCTGGATCTGAGGTGCAGTATCTCAAGCCAGGTGACTAAGGAATGGGAACATGAAATAGAGGGGTGGAAACATGACACTAAATGTGTCCTAGCTGGAAACTCATCCACATCAGCACTGTCCCCCAAACCCATTAGGAGTCTTTCATAAATGTGCCTACAGCACATCTAACTAATCCTCCTAAAGGTGGCTTTTAAAGGAAGATGAAAGGCTCCTAGGCATAGGAAAAAGAATGGCACCTTTCTTTCTGTTCTTCATTTGTTTGAAAGTAAATCAGAACAGACAAAAGTTGCACTTCTTTTATCTTTTCCCTTTTTTAACAGTGAATACTGAGACATGATATCTGGAGTTGGCTCTGTCTCAACACCCTTAGCATCCTCCTGCCCTTTACTCAATGCAAGATTCCAAACTGGATGAATTACTGCACAAAGACCTGCAGATTTTTGTCCAGAGATTTTCCTCCCAGCAGCAAATCCCACCAAGGCACACGGGCATCATTTAGGCTCTTTACTGGAATGTGCCTCCAAAATCAGCCAGATGTTGCCAGATGAACCTCTCAAGGTTCAAACCTACCAAAGCAAGGGCCTATGGGAACCTCTGTGGGGAAATGCAACCTTTTTTCTCCCATTTTTTTGACCTTCAAGTGAAATTAGACCCTTACAGTGATGATGGGGTGACACAGAAAGTCATTTTTCAGTTTAAGAGCTGCAGATGCCACTGGTGTCCTGGGCTTTTAGGGGATCCTGCTGGCACTGGGGATGTAGCAGAAAAGGTGTCAGGGAGGGGCAGTTGCTGAAGAGCAGAGATGCCTGGAAGGCCAAGGTGAAAGCATTACTGTTCCTGCCCTCCCCAGATCTCTCAGGATGCATCTGCACCCATGCCACTGTTGGAGGGAGTAAAGGCACCCAGATCTTTGGATTTTGATCCATTTTGGACTTGGTTCTGGTGACACTGCTTTGCAGGTCTAACACGTGCAAGTGTATAATGTAAGAAATCTGGGGCAAGGTTTGGGGCAAGCTGATACAGATATAATGAGAAGTAGAAGTCTAGCCAAGGGAGAAGATGATATAATCTGATATAATAAATTAATTGTTTTGATTGGAAGAGACCTTCAAGACCATCAAGTCCACCATTAACCCAGCACTTCCAGGTTACCACTAACCCATGGCTCTCAGCACCACATCCACGTGTCATTTAAACACCTCCAGGGATGGTGAAGCCATCCAGCCTCTTCCAGAGCTTGATAACCCTTCCAGGGAAGAATTTTTTCTTACTATCCAACCTAAATCTCCCCTGGTGCAACAAGAGGACATTTCCTCTTGTCCTATAGCTCCTGTCTCAGGAGTAGATTTATCTGGTGTTTGCAGCCAGACACCCATAGCACCCATGACCACAGAGATACACATTTTACTATATTTATACATATATTTCATCTCCAAAAGAGCAGATGCTCTCCTATAAATGGAGGCTTTGCAGGGGCTTGTAGCAATTGCTGGCAATCAGTTCATTCCCATGAATGGGCTGACATTATTGTTTACGCTTAGAATCATAGAATGGGTTGAGTTGGAAGGGACCTTAAAGATCATCTCATTCCAACCCCCCTGCCATGGGCAGGGGCACCTTCCCCCTAGACCAGGTTGCTCAAAGCCCCATCCAACCTGGATTTGAACACTTCCAGGGATGGGGCATCCACATCTTCTCCACAATCTTTTAAATATACTTCTGTTTTTTACCCCAATTTTGAATTATTTACATTTACATCCTCTAGACCTTTGAAAGCATCCAGAAGGGAAAAAAAGATAGGTCCAGATGTTTACTGCCTCTCCATCCCATTTTTTTACAGACCTACAAGGCAGAACATAAGGATAAAGTCTGGTTGCACATACACACACTAATGCCCAAATTGGCTCATTTACTGCATTTATCTGACCCCAGGAGATACCCAGGAAGGTGCTGTAGGAAAGTCTTAAGCTCTGCTGTGCTGCATCCAGGCAAGATACTTGTTTCTTATTTAATCCAGATACCCCCTTTTATTTAGCATCTTGCATCAGAAGCAGCAATGCCAGGGCTGGCCTCTGAGGCTGTTTGTGTAGAGCATCATTTAGAGTAGACAGGGCTGCCTTTGCTGGCAAGGGAGGAAGGACAACCTTGTATGAAATATGACCAGAGCATCTAAAGCTGGGCAATTGTCTTTGATTCTCTCAATCTCTAAGTTCTCCAAAGTTTGGAAAAATGGGTTCAGACCTTCAGCAGGTAAATTTGTTCTGATCCCACTGACTTCTCTGGAGCCACAAGTGCACGACTAGCTGAGGGTATGGCCCCACTTCTCCAAATTTCCCAAGCAGGTCATTTCCCATACCTTGGTTATCCAGGAGCTCTCACCTCATTGCACTGGTTTAGTGTCACTATTGCATTGCCAGACCTTGCTGCTCCAACTAACCACGTGTTGAGGATGGTGAATAGCAGCTGGTATTTCAGAAGACTCCCTAGTCTCCGAGTCCTCTCAAAGAGAGAAGGAAGGTTCCTGTCAGCCTGAGCTGGACTGCAGTTGGGTTGCATTACTATTGTTTACAGTGTGTATATAAGTGTAAATTTCCTTCCGCAGACATTGGAATTTTTTATGTATAGATTTTTATTTTTCATCCCCAGATGTATTTATTAGCCAGAGTATTGTTTTGTGATTCGAGCTCTGTCAGGTCGATGTAAGCTCTATGAAACAGAATGCACATATTTTTGTTTGTTTGTACCAAATACATGCACAAACCTGCCTAAAAAAGTTGCTGCTAATTGTTGCTGTGTCTGATTTTTAACACGGGGGTTGTGGGGGATGAGGGGAGAAGGAAGAAACACCTGGAAATTATCCAGTTGTTCTTTCCCAAATCCTTTAATGTAATTCCACAAGGACAGTCACTCCCACACACCAACATTTATGATAAAAACAAGCCAGAAGAGGATATTCTCAGTTCTGTGCCACACAGGGATGAAGAGGTTGCACCAGACATGCCTTCTCCCAAATGCTCTCTGGAGCAGAAGGAATCTGGATGCAGCCATGATCCATGGGCAGCAGAGGAAGGCAGAAGAATGGAAGGCTGTTGGGTAATTGGTGGTCAGGAACAAGCTCTGGTGAAAGGATTTCCATCAGAGTAGGGGGCTTTACATGAAAACTGAATTTTTAACTCACTGAGGATTTCTCTGGAAAATTCTCTTTTTTTTCTTCTGAAGTTAAAATGCAATGAAATCAGAGGGCATTTTCCTGAAAAACAGAGGTGTCTGATGAAGAACACAATGGAAGTGGATAATATCAGAGAGAAGATGAATCGTGGAGGATTATTCAGTGTTTCTCATAATACAAGAACTAAATGACATCAAACCCAATTATCAAAATGAGCAAAGAGAGGTAATTCCTCACATGGCACATATTTAAATGGTGGAACTCATCACCACGAGATATTGCATCTGCCAAGAGTCCATAGGGGTTAGAACAGCAATTAGGTGTCTTCATGACAGAAAAGTCCATCAGGAGCTGTTGGAAACATTTATATAGTCTCTGAGCTGAGAAAGTCCCTGAGGCAGGAATTGTCAGCTGAGAGGATATTTCAAGGGATATTGCACTGTAGGAGAAGAATTCCCCTTCCAAAGTTTACATCATCAGGGAGAGGAGACTCAGCTAGAAGGACCCAGACAATGAACTGGTCCAGACATTTGTGTGTCCCCATCATCTACATGCTGGGTAGCCCAACCATGCCACAGTTACATCATTAATTTCTCTCTACACAAGCTAAAATCAGAAAATATACAGAATATTGAGAGGGGACCTTATAAATGTTTATACAGATCTGAAGGGAGGGTGGCAGGAGGATGGGACAGTCTCTTTTCAGTGCTGTCCAGACAAGGGACAGTGGGCACAGACTGGAACCCAGGAAGTTCCATCTCAATATCAGGAGAAAGTTCTTTGGTGTGAGGGTGTCAGAGCCTGGCCCAGGCTGCCCAGAGAGGTTGTGGAGGCTCCTTCTCTGGAGAGATCCCAACCCCCCCTGCTCTGGGTGACCCTGCTGGGGCAGGGGGGTGCCACCAGAGCATCTCCAGAGCTCCCTTCCAACCATGTGGTGATTCTATGACTTAGGAGTTGCTTTTACAATAACTGGAACATCTCAACAAACTTCTTGGGGAAAGGCAATGCCTTTGGGTCACTGTTTTTACCTCAGCAAGGTAGTTTTCTGGCTGTAAGAACCCCTCTGCCTGTTGTTGATCTGTGAGTGAATTGCCATTGTTTTCTGCATGTTTATTGCTACAGCCTTCAACAGATGGTTCACAGAGCAAATTCAATTTAACTTTGATTGCTACAGAGCTTTCATTTCTAACCTAGTCTAGGCTTGCAAATTGGAATGTTGCTTCTCAAAGCTTTAGGATATTGGGAGGTTATATAGTTATATATTTGAATATATATATAAATAGTTATGTCCACAGAGGTATACACAGAAATAATTATAAATATGTATAGATTTTATCCTTCAAATGCATTTTTGTGCTCTTTTGGCAAAAAGAACTGTCTCTGGCTGACATCAGGCTGTGTCCCATGTCCTGCTCAGCCAGAAGCTACTACCCCAAAGCCTTCATGCTGGGCACAGCTGCTGAATCACCCTGTGGGTGACACACATATCAATAATGAGTTTTCTAATATTACCTGATTGAAATCTCCTGCCCAGATAGGATGTGGATTCTACATCACTGAATTTCAGCTGCATATTTGTCCTAGGTAACATTTTAGAGAGGATGGAGGTTGCTGGAGGTCCTGGGGCAATCTAAGCCTTCTGATGTTCCTAAGAGACATGTGAGGAGTGGTGCAGTTGGCACACGAGGGACAGTGTCAGCCAGAGAGACCTGGGCAAGCTTGAGAACTGGGACTGTGTGAACCTCATGAGGGGATCCTGCCCCTCTGCTCTGCTCTGGGGAGACCCCCCTGCAGGGCTGGGGCAGCTCTGGAGTCCTCAGCAGAGCCAGGGAGCTGCTGGAGCAGGGCCAGAGGAGCCCCAGCAATGCTGGGAGGGCTGGAAGCCTGGACTGGGACAGACTGGGAGAGCTGGGGGGGTTCAGCCTGCAGAGGAGAAGCTCCAGGGAGACCTTCTGGGGACTTTGCAGGACTCCAAGGGGCCTGTCAAGGGTTAGACTGGATGACCTTGTAAGGTCCCTTCCGACCCAAACCATTCTATGATTCTATAGCATTCCATATTCCATATTCCATATTCCATGTTCTCCTACCCTATCCCTGAGGAATTAGCAAATGTTTTTATCAAGTTCTGTGGGCTGGCCACTGATTGCTGACTGCACTTTGGGTGCTAACCCTACCTCCAGCTTTTCAAACTGAGCAAGTCACTGCACTGACAAACTGCCTGTAAAAAGCAACAACTATTCTCTTGCAGATTAATTTCCTACTAGACATGGTTTAGCTTTACTTTCCAATCTCCATTTTCTTTTATTAGCCTCTAATTCTTCCTCTGGCACAGTGCTGTTGCTGAGAGTCCTGCATGATTCAGCTGAGCTCCTCTCTCTGCAAACCACATCTACACCTCTGCCCTTCAACAGGCAAAGGTCTAGGAAATCCATCGTCAGGAAGCTGAGGTTAAGCAACTTAAAATTAAAGCCAAAGTGATCACAAGGAGTAATTAACATCTGGAGCATGTTTTCTCAAAAATCTGAGAGGTTCTTGAAGTGCAAAACTTGGGAGAGAAGAAAAAGAAATAATTCTTTCTCTGGCTCAGGGAGAGGTGATGGGTTTGATGTAAAAATTTGCTTTCCTGCCCTGCTTATACAGGAGGCCAGGCTAAATTATCAAAATATGCCCTCTGGCCTTAAAAATAAATGGTTTTCTGCTTGACTTGGCAAAGTCCTGCTGAGCTGGAAATACTGCCCAAAGATTACACCTGTTTTACTGAAAGTAGAAAATACACCGTGCTGAGGAATCTGTCCCTGACCTGATAGAATCTGGATGGAAATATCTTCTTCTCCCCTCTCCTCATCTCCCCTCCTCTCCCTGAGGAATTTGTTTATTTCTTACTTTATTTTTAGTGCTCATTTCCTTTGCATTACATTTTTCTATCAAGTGCCCCTTAGCTATTTTTAGCTGGTGAAAATTGGCCAGGCAAGTGATTTTTTTTTTCCACTTTTTTTCACTTAGGTGTTTATTTTGGAGGGATCTTTAACAAAGGATCCTGACTGACAGCCTGAGCTGTCTCTCCCTCTAGCTCTCCCTTTAAACCAAGGAATTAGCAAACAGAGAACTGGTCAGCAATGGGCCTCACATTGGTGAGTTTTTCTGCACCCCTTTGTATGCCACCTCTAAATTCAGTATCTAATGCACCCTGTGACTTTAACAGTGTCCATTGTAATTGGGCTGCCCAGTGCTTCCCCATTTGGAATGGTGACACCAGATGAATTCCTGTTCTCTCTGCTCTCTGGAGATAAATAATGTAAATAATTCATGGTTTATAGAGCATTGCATCCATCCTCACCATCTCATGAAGGAGTTCTGTCCCATTCATCCTACCTGAACATTAAATTTTACCAGATCTTTTAATGCTCTCCTTCCCTTGACCTTTTCTAGGCCTATTACACCCTCTTTGAGAGTGTTTGGCCAAAGCAAACCTACTATTTAGAAATAGTAGGTTTAGAAACCTACTATTTATGCATTGGATTGGAAGGGACCTCCAAAGGTCACCTACTCCAACCCCCCTGTAATAAATAAATTTAATTTGTAGTTCCACCAGGGCCATCATTAAGTGCACACCATCATCGTGCACACAGCATCATGATCGTTTTCTTTAGTCTCAATTCTTTCCCTAGTAATTCCTAATTTTTTTGGGCCTTTTTGACCATCATTGAGCACAGAGCTGAGGTTCCATTTTCAGCTCTTCTCACAGATTTCAGCATCTCTTTCCTGAATGCTAATGCCCACGTTTTGGTGCATGGCCACCTATGCAGAGCTTGCTCCTCATCTACATTATTTTGCATTCATCAGTAATAAATTCACCACCTGCTAATCCAGAATCACGACAGCTCTTCCACAAATATTCACATTTAACATTAGCTTTGACTACCCAGAATAATGAAGGATTGTCAGCAGATTGGCACCAACCTATTTACACCTTTTTCCCAGATCTTTGTGGAATGCAGGGACTATTCTGGGACCAGCACTGCCTTAAAGAGATTTCTAATAGCCTTCCTGCAAAATTGCTATTTTATCATACACAGAACTTGATAAAAATATTTGCTAATTCCTCAGGGATAGGGTAGGAGAACATAACAAACACAGAATATGGAATGCTATAGAATCATAGAATGGTTTGGGTTGGAAGGGACCTTACAAGGTCTTCCAGTCCAACCCTTGCCAGGCCCCTTGGAGTCCTGCAAAGTCCCCAGAAGGTCTCCCTGGAGCTTCTCCTCTGCAGGCTGAACCCTCCCAGCTCTCCCAGTCTGTCCCAGTCCAGGCTTCCAGCCCTCCCAGCATTGCTGGGACCTCCTCTGATGAAGATTAATGGATGATACCACTTGAGAGGAATTTGCCAAGGCTGTCAGTGTGTGGATACTGTGCACAGTGTGCACCACATGCCAACTTCACTAGAACAAATATTTTTTTCCATGGGAGAAATGGACAGCCTAAGAGTAAAAGTCAATGTGACAGGCAACTGCCAAGTAAAAAGGTCGTATATTTATTTTAAACAACAAAATGGTGCTTGGGCCAACATATATTAAAAAAAAAAAAAAGAAAAAAAAAAGTCATGGCCTGAGAACAAACACACCTAATGATTTACATTACTTAATTTATTCCAATTAGTAATTTCAGTCAATATTAAAAAATAATTAAAAAAAACAACCAACAAAATCAATAATTGCACTGGGTTACAAATACCTAATGCAGCTTTCACCATGAGAACAACTAGACATTGGAATAATTTCCCAAGGGCAGTGGTGCATTCCCTTACATTGAACAGTTTTAAGACTCAGCTTGACAGGCTGCTGGGACACCTCATTTAAAAAAAAATAAAAATAAAAAAAAAATATATATGTATATAGTTTACTATATATATAGTAGATTAGTATACTATAGTGCTATGTATATATTATATATATATAATAATAAAATAAATATAAAATAATAAATATAAAATAATAAAATAAATAAATTACATATATATATATATAATATTTTTTTTTACCTTAAAACATTGGACTAAATGATCCTTGAGGTCCCATCCAACCTGCTATTATGGTATTCTATGCAAAAATTTTCCAACCCCTGGGTCTCTTCAAGAGGGAATATTGAAATCAAGTGATGTACATCCAAGGGAAAGACCTAACACTTTGCTATTTACTGTTTGCTTTTCATCAAGAGCAGCACCAGGGGAAAGGAGGAATCAGTGGTGTGTGGCAGGAGCTGCTTGTGACCTGTTTCTCCAGGACACCCCACATGGGTCAGAGCCAACATGTCCCAGAGCTCATGACTCCAAGCTCAGCAGGGACTGGGAGTCAGAACTCATCACCATCTGGGGGCACAAAGACCATTTTAAGCAGAAAAAGGAGAATATTAGCAAAAAAAAAGCCAGTCTCTTTTGTATTTCTCTCAACTCGCTCCAAAACAAAAGGCACATAAACATCATCAGCTAGAAAAGAAATTGCTGGTGATTGAAAGTGAAATTTGTCATTAGAAGTGGAAAATAAATGGAGTGTATGCAGAAGGCATCTAGACATAGACTGAGTCACTTTTATGCTAATACACCTTCATCAGACCTCCCTAGTGAATACATAAAATGGTCTATTTATTGTAATTGAAGTTTATGATCAAAGTGCCTTTGTATTATCCACGGATGTACACAGCTAGTCAGAAAAATAAAATATTTTTAATCTCCTTGTTTTATTCTCCATAACTTCTCCCCATTATTTTCTCTTTGGAAAATGTTGCTTTCAAGCAAAGCAAGCAGAGTTATCTGCTCAGCTGTATAAAAGCAGAGGTTGGCTCCTGTGGGTACCAAACCTCCATCTTCTTTGGCCCTGCTCACCCACAACTGGTGTGACACTGGTGGCATCTTTGTTGATGAGATGCATAACTTCATTTCTCATGGTCTTCTTCTCTTTATCCCCCTTCTTAGTGAGCTAAGACAAAGACTGGGGGTCTGAACCCCAAAACTGAAATTGCAGTGTCTGCCAAGCAGGGAGATTCAATTGTGAGCCAGGGCTCTCTTCAGAACACCTGCCTCTTGGAGATCCCTCTTCCCAAATCATATCCTTCCCATTTTCTCTCTGCATTATCCTGCTATTTGCTCTCTCTCCCTCTCCTGATCCACAGAGGAACTCCCTTCTGTGTCCCCTGGAAGGGCTGCCAAGCAGATTGGCTGCATCCACCTTGACTCAAATCCTCCAGCAAAAGGGAACCTGGCCAAACCCAGGATGAATTGAGGTGAGTTGCTTCAGGTTGGTGCCTCAGCTGTCCTCAGAGCAGGGGGAACTGTGATGAGTCTCCTGGGCTCAGCAAAGCTCCCACTTTTGCATTTCCCAGTGAAAAATATTTGTCCTGGAGCAACAGGCGTGGCCGCAGTGATGCTGCTGCATAGCACGGGCTGGAGGGAATGGGGAGGAGGGTGGAGAGTGTGAGGATTGAGAGCTTTGGGAAGGGATCCTGCTGGAAAATGAGCTCAGAGCCGGTCTGAGCAGTGCAAGGTCATCCAGACACTTGGCAAAGTCAACGGCGTGGCCACGCTCTGCTTAGCAGAGCCCTGGCAGTGAGGGTCGTTGGAATCTTTATATAGAGAAATGTATCTAAAAATACATACAAAAAAAATAATATAAATATTTGTATATGTATAATTATCAAGAGTTTTCAGTTCAAGCAAATAAGTGGATTAAGAGCAGCCCTATGGAGTGCCCCACTGGCACCCTGGGCTGCACCCCCAGCAGCCTGGGCAGCAGGGGAGGGGGAGATCCTGCCCCTCTGCTCCCAGGGCTCTGGGGAGACCCCCCTGCAGGGCTGGGGCAGCTCTGGAGTCCTCAGCAGAGCCAGGGAGCTGCTGGAGCAGGGCCAGAGGAGCCCCAGCAATGCTGGGAAGGCTGAAACCCTGGACTGGGACAGACTGGAAGAGCTGGGGGTGCTCAGCCTGGAGAAGATGGGAAGGGACTCTTTATCAGGGAGTGTAGTGATAGGATGAGAGGCAATGGTTTTAAACTGAAAAAAGGATAAATTTAGATTAAGTATTAGGAAGAAATTCTTTTCTGCAATGGTGTTGAGACCCTGGAACAGCAGAGAAGCTGTGGATGCCCCATGCCCGGAAGTATTCAAATCCAGGTTGGTGGGGCTCTGAGCAACCTGCTCTAGTGGGAGGTGTCCCTGCCCATGGCAGGGGGGTTGGAACCAGATGATCTTGAAGGTCTCTTGCAACCCAAGCCAGTCTGTGTTTCTATGAAATAAAACTGTGACTCAGCTGCAGTGACAACTGTGCTCAGGTCCAGGTAACTTAAGGGTCTTTTTATCCTAACCCAGTTTTCCCCCCCCCCCCCCCCCCCAACCTGTTGCTATCTATTCGAACTCTCTCCCTACCCTGCTACTCCTCCTTAGTGCACAGATTACCCAAGAGGACAAGTTATCAGAAAGCTTGGGACACTCCAGCACTGCTTTTGCTGAAGTGGGGCTTTGTGCAGGGTTGCAAAAAGAGCTTTTCCATCCGAAAAAAAATGTGATTCCAGGAGGTGCAGGGCAGAAGTGGGTTTGACCAGAAGGCTGTCCCTTGCTAAAATACACATTACCCTGACGGCGTCTCCAGACATGATTCAGGCAGCAGAGACAGCCGGGCTAAAATTAATCCTTGTCTGAAAAGGTATTACTGGAAAAAGCTGCTGTTCCCCCGTCCTGATTGTGCTGAAAGCCTGGCCCATTTAGAGCCGATTGTGTCAGCAGGCAGCTTGATATTCCTATTATTTGGGGATGGAAAAGGTTTCTTTTTTTTTCTTTCTTTCTTTTTAAAAGTCATAGCAGGAAGATTTCCATTGGCTTGGCATGATGAAATAGCCATGGAAGTCTGTCCTTCCCAGCAGCCCCAGTGAAAAGTCCTACCTGGGAATGAAATGAGTGGCTTAATTGAATGGGCAACAGAAATTAGAGGAGCAAACTTTAGTTTATTGGGGGGGAGGCATTTTTAAGTTGCAATGGGGATGCTCTGCTTGGGAGGGGGGAGACCAGGCACCAAATGTTCCTGCTGGGGTACACAGAAGTCCCAGATCCTTCCTGTAATGGAGATGATGGACAAAAACACCCTCAGCAGAGAAGCTGTTGAGGTTTTCGGATGAAAAGTAGAGACCAAAAGGGGCACAGGGGGAGGTTTCTTTTCAAAACAAAACAGCTGCACCTTTCCCACTGGTTGTCCCTAAACCTGGGCAGAGCAGAAAGGTATCAGGGTCTGAGAGAGACTCAAGGTGTGATGGAAGAGGCAGATGAGGTGTAACCAGCACCGTGCACAGGGGCAAACACACACAAGTGTGTGCCCAGCATGTGACAATGGCAGCTACATGTCACTGACTGCACTAGCAGGTGTCCTCTATGACTGCTGTAGGGTTATAAATGCTCAGGTTAGCCAGGAGCATCAGGTATTACCCAGGCCAGAGAGAGGAGAAGCATGGGACTGGACAGGAGCACAACTCCTGGCTTTTGTAGGTCTCTTCTCTTCCTACCACACAGGAGCACAATGATTCTCATCACAGAAGCAGGTAAAAATTCAACCTGTTCACTAAGAAATGGCAGAGAGACCAGGAACGAGCAGTGATTTCTGGGCATATTTATGAGCACAAGCAAGTGTGGGTGTTATCAAGATCACAGAATCACAGGGAGCAGTGGTGGTTGGAATGAACCTCTGGAGATACAACTCTGCTCCAGCAGGGTCACCAGCAGAGCAGTGTCCAGGGGGGTTGGAATCTCTCCAGAGGAGACTCCACAACCTCTCTGGGCAGCCTGGGCCAAGCTCTGACACCCTCACACCAAAGAACTTGCTCCTCAAGAAGGTCTGAACATCCCCAAGTCAGGGAGAAAGCACCAGTTTGGACTTCCAACTTGTTCACATGCAAGCAGGTGAATTCAGTTTCCACCGTCGTTGCAAATGAAGGGAGCCGGGAAGAGGTTTTGCTCTGATGTCCCTGTACTAAAGATTCCTGGAGCTGTAAGGCCCTCAGCTGGTGAGTCTCAGCACAGCAGCGCCGCAGAGCTTGGCACAGGCACGTTCCCATCGGCGGGATGATTCCCTGCCCCCCCTCCTTCCTCTGCTACCATCCCCTGCACCCAACAGCACCACCCACGACGGTCACAAACCCTCCCCGGAGAACCCGCCAACCAATCTGGTTAACACCCGGACTTTATGTGATCATAAATATACCCAGAAATTATTTCTTTTTCCTGGTCACACTGCCATTTCCATGTTCCTGGCATCCCATCAGCATCCCACCAGCTCAGAGCACCAGCATCCCACCAGCTCATCCCATCAGCATCCCACTAACTCAGCCCACCAGCATCCCACTGACTCAGCCCACCAGCATCCCACCAGCTCATCCCATCAGCATCCCACTAACTCAACCCACCAGCATCCCACCAGCTCATCCCACCAGTACCCCACCAGCTCATCCCACCAGCTCATCCCACTAGTACCCAACCAGCTCACCCCACCAGCTCAGCCCTCCCCAGCTGCCCTGCTGAACGTGACATATTTAGCTCTGCTAGATTTATTATTTTGTTTTCAATCTCTCCACTTACAAATCAACATCTCCAGCCCCCGAATCCCTGCCCTGAGCTGCTGCTGTTCCATCAGGCGTTTGCCAAATCTCTTGCAAATTGCCCCCTGGCAGCCGACCCAGCCAGGGCCACGCTGCCCATGACACCACTGCTTCTCCTCCAGATGTCACCTCTCATTTTATTGCTGCTGCCACACTCAGCAACAGCTTGGGCCAGCATTTGACCACCCTTCTTGGTAAATAAATACTTGTCGTTTATCTGCCAGTT
>VYZU01032452.1:7925-110830 GCA_013401355.1 Ceyx cyanopectus
ACATACACAAAAAGTTTCCTGTAAAAACACATCTTTTTTTTTTTCTTTTTTTTTTTCTTTTGCTTTTTTTCTGGATAAATTAGCATCAGAGGCAAAATAATCTGAGATTTCCATCCTATTTTCTACTGATGAGTAGAATAGACTACTTCTCTACAAAATGCAGCTCAATCAACTGTACACATAGAGTGGTTTGGACCCTTGTGAAGTTTGTGCTGATTTTGTTTACTCAGATTAGCCAAAACTGCAGTGAAATTGGTTCAACCTCCTTGTACAGACATGCTTAAATTGTCTCAAGAATGCCTTGTATTGATTTGGTAACACAAATTGTGTACTGCCTGGAGCTGAAGCAGTGCAAGGTACATATCCAATTACATTAGAAATGATCTATTTCATAACATAATGGAATTTTTTAGCATGAGGTATTTAAGCAATGGTCCCGAGGGTGATTTATCAAATACATTGATTGCTGAGTTTTCTAATGTTATCATTACATCTCTAAGGTTGTGACCATTGTGTCAGGGTGACAATGACCAATTGGCTTTTTATCACTTTTTATAATGCTTGAAAGGACAAATGATGATGCCCACAATGTCCTGGTTCTTTCTGAATCCCTGACCTCTGAAATACTTTTCTGGGAGAAACTTTGGTTTGTTGTAATGTCCTGTTTTCAAAATCAAGGGGTGAAGGATGATTTCTTTTGAAATATGCAATAAAACAGAAAAGGAAATAAAGAAAACAGGCCTGTTGATCACACTGGAAAGCTCTAGCATGAGTTTCTTGATGGGATTATTATGTCCCTGTGCTTTAGTTAGCAGACCTGCCAAATAATCCTATGAACATTCTTCCTCCCAATCATTATCAATACTGTCATGATGGATGAACCACAAACCTCAGTTTGAAAGACTATGCATGATATGCTCTCCTCTCAAGCAAACAAACAAAAAGCTGTGCTGATACTCCAGAGGCCTAATTCACCATCTTATCCTACTCTCTTCACCAACAAAGGCTGTGGATATACTATCAACTAGTTCACTCTACTCTTCACATACTCAAGGATTTAACTCTTGGTCCTCTAGCCAAGTCTGCAGTCACCTGCTCTGAGCAGACAGCAGTTAATGGGATCAGGATTTGAACTGAAATTCATCTTTGCTGTGTAAGGTGTCAGAGGATCTCTTCGGAGTTTTGAGACAGGGGGAGACATATGTTGCTGAGGTGACAAGAGCAGAATATGAAAATCTTTGCCATATCCCATAAAGGTCTATGATGTTCCAAGTCAGTGCACAAGAAGAGGACAGGCAGGACATCCCACCCTGAGCTCTGAGCATAGATACATGCACAAGCCAAAGGCAAACCAGGAGAAAGCCACACAGGGGAAACAATAGGACCTCAACTCTGGACACAAGTAAGGTCTGGCTACCCATCTGTCTGTCATGTTAGTGCAGAACTTTCCTACCTCTCCCATGTGCTGCCTGATACCTCTGAGAAAAATCTGTCTGGTTATGCATACCCAGAGCCATCATTTGATGTGCCAAAGCCTCAGGTCCTTGTTTAAGTACAGCTGGACAAACTTCCTATGTAAATTCCTACTGAGAAGGTGCAGGATCTTCTAAAAACTAAAAGTGAAGGTGACCAGCAAAACTACAGCTCCTGCTGCCACAGCAGTGCTCCTGAGAAAGCTGGTGACATTGCTACCTTGCCAAGGGATGTGAAGGTCACCTACTGCCTGTTCCCATGTGATCCCCACTTCTGGGCAGCTGAGGCACACTGGAATATAGCAGCAGCCTCAGCATTTTGACACCTCCACACCAGGGGAGAGAGATGCTACTCTTCAAATGTTCTCATTCATTGAGAAGACCAGAGTATCTCTAAATGTCCTGAGTAAATACATAATTAAGCAAGAAATTATTATTATATACCCAAGGCTATTCTGGTCTAATGGGCAATTCTGCATTTACACAGCTTTCAAAGTGAATTTCTTGTGTGTGGGTGTGCTTGGAAAATAGCAACAGTGATAATCGATCTGTTAAATATAAACCCAGAATATTTTAAATAGGCAATTTTCTTTAGTGGACTAAGATAGCTTTGAAACTGGTGCATGATTGCTTGAATGGGGACTTATTCTACAGCCTGTGAAAAATGTGATCATCTTTATTTTCTGAACTATCCCATCAGCTTCATTTGCAGAAATGCCATTGTGCTTGTGAAACTGCTTTTGCAGTAAAAATCTTGGTTGCATATGCATGTGATCTGCCTTCCCAGTGCTCTGTGTCTCTTTGGTGTGGAAGTCTTTGTTTTCTGTGCACTACATCAATAAAGTCAAATGTCCAAGTCTGAACTAGTCAACAAACCTTCCCCTTTAGAGAAAAAGAAAGCAGCACTGCCACAGGGCAGATCATCTCACCTTCCTTCAGCACCTAACTAGGGGCTGAATTGATTCTTCCCCACTGTTTTTCAGGAAGAGCCTAGTGGTACTTTCAAGTACCTGTCAGGACACATAATTCACTCTTTTAGAGAATTAAAGTTTTAAAGCCCATCAGAGCCACGACAAAGAAGCAGTTTAGCAGTCAACAAACTTGCCAGTCTGGCAATTAATGGGCCTGTCCCACTTACTGTCCCAGATCTGGGAAGAGGAAATGGACATAACAGGAGAAAAATGCCACTTCAGCCCCTCTTAATTTTTCCATCCCCCAAAGCTTGGAGATACCACTGTTCTTCAAGATATAAGGGAAAACTAGTGCAAGAAGCATCATTTGCATTGAACTGTGTCCCTAGCCTGGCTTCATACAGTGATAGTGTTACAGAAGTTACTGGGATTTCAAAGTGAGCACACAGGGTGTATCTCACACAGCCCAGTGACAAAAACAGGGGAAAAACATAAATGCAAGAACAAAGAACTACTTTTTCTCAGGTACTTCAAAATGTCTTGAGAATGCTAAAGCCTCATCAAGAGCTTCTATTGTCAAATTTAGACATGGGTGAGTTGATTCCTTCCCCCTCAGCTGTGTTTGACCATGTGGGCGTTACCTTGCAGGAAATCACAACCCCCAGCAGCACAGGGCTGGTGCCAGCAGTGCTGATACAGCCTTGATGAGGTCAGGAGGTGGTTTAGCAGCACAGTGCTATTCTCCAGAGGATTATCTTTGGCTCCTGATGCCTAAAAGTTGCAGCTAATAAAAAGCATAAAGTATCAATACGATTTCTGACTTCACTGCCTGGGGAAAATTTTCTTCCCAGGGTGACCTTATGAATAAAATGGGTGATATATGCCTCAGCATATAGCTTCAGTGTCTGCAGCTTAATATACAGTCCATTTCCAGCAGCAAACAGAACATACACACAGGATGCTTTCGCCCTATGTGAGCACAGAAGTTATATGTACTTATTGACAGTACATCCCAACTTCTTGCTTGAAAGCAATCATTCACTTACTGGAAAGGTAACATGCAGAGTAAGTGAGAACTAGTGTTTAATCCCACCTTCATATGAGTCAAGTACTGATCTCTTCTGTGGCCCTGGATGAAACCTCCGCATCTCCCTTTCTCTGCCTGTTAAATGGAGAGCCTGCTGCTTCATTAACTCACAGGAGTTAAGGAAAAAAATGGTATCGATTTACATGTTGGAAAAATGAGAGGTTTGTTAGAAGGAGAAGAAATACTAATAAAAGGTTAGCAGCTTTCCAGTGTTTTCAGAGCACAGTTGGTTACTTAATTAGAAATTAATATTTGTACCTATACAGCAGCTTTCTTATGCAGTCAGCTGATGCTGAAGAGAAATTAATGGGAATATTTCTGACCGTGCTTTTTCTGCTACAAAACACAACTCTGCTCACCTGCCTGCCCTCAACGTTTATATTTCTGTATGTTTCATTCTTTGCCAAGTTTTTGTTTTATCTGCTTGTGGGTGTTTTCTTTTCTTTTGGAGCATCACAAATGTGATCTGTTAAAGTACTGACAATCCTTTCATGATGAACGTACTGCTCCAATGTTTTGAAAAGGTGAAGACAAAAATAAGACGTGTTTTCTGACACAAGTCATACCACACATGGCATTCTAGCAGACGAAGAAGATACATAATAATCATCCTACAATACAGGGTATTAGGCTCATTGCACTAATGCAAGCTCATTCTGATTGATTGCACTAATGCAAGCTCATTCTGATGAAAAATGCCGGGTAGGATTTAATTCTAACAGCTACAGGCAGGATTTGCACACAGAAAAGTGCATAGCTCAACATGTGCCCAGCCCTTAACTCAGTTATTTTTTACTGAGGCTTCAAATGGCTTCAGCACAAACCTGTGTGAAAGTTAGTACATTCAGCTGTGCTCCCCTTTGCTGTACAAATAATTGTAAAGCAGACCATAGGGAATATTTTTGAAATGGCAGGGAGATGGAATAAAATTAGTTGATTCATTATTTTCTCTTTGCATTTGTTCTGAGATCTCAGAGAGACAAAGCTTGGCTGGAGAACAACCTCCTGTTTCTTGTGCCTTAGATTTCTGCTCAGATTATAATTATGAGCCAACTGACACCAAACTTTGTGCAATTGTGAATGTGAATTTCCAAATATTGAGTTTTGCTCTATCTCCTTTGATTTATTACAACAGCTATGACATGAGGGCTTTGAGAAAGTGTGGTCCCATGACATTCTGAACTTGAACACTGAGATTTCGGATACTGGCCAGATGGCCTTGGGGAAATCAAAAATGCAAGGAAAATGAGAGAGGAGGGTGAAATGCAGTTGGAATGACACAGCAACTTCACACTCAGTGACTGGCCTCAGCATTGCTACAGGCAGGGTTGTCATGGGAACACACAGAAGGAATATTTCCCTCAGTTTAGCAAGTCCATAACTTCCTTGTACTCTCCTCAGATTATTTTTTGTTCTTTGTTTTCTTTGGGTTTTTTTTTCTTCATTGGCAAAAATGTCTGAATGAGTTCTACTTAAAAATGAGTTTGGTTGTATAGTTCTTCTATGTAAAGAGAGACTAAGTAAGCTATGAGTTTCTCAGCTTTAAAAAAATGAATGACTAGGATGGATAGGAAAGTAAAATCATGTCTATGAATTCAAGAGGGGCATGAAGAAAGGGAATGAGGAANTTCCTTCCCCCTCAGCTGTGTTTGACCATGTGGGCGTTACCTTGCAGGAAATCACAACCCCCAGCAGCACAGGGCTGGTGCCAGCAGTGCTGATACAGCCTTGATGAGGTCAGGAGGTGGTTTAGCAGCACAGTGCTATTCTCCAGAGGATTATCTTTGGCTCCTGATGCCTAAAAGTTGCAGCTAATAAAAAGCATAAAGTATCAATACGATTTCTGACTTCACTGCCTGGGGAAAATTTTCTTCCCAGGGTGACCTTATGAATAAAATGGGTGATATATGCCTCAGCATATAGCTTCAGTGTCTGCAGCTTAATATACAGTCCATTTCCAGCAGCAAACAGAACATACACACAGGATGCTTTCGCCCTATGTGAGCACAGAAGTTATATGTACTTATTGACAGTACATCCCAACTTCTTGCTTGAAAGCAATCATTCACTTACTGGAAAGGTAACATGCAGAGTAAGTGAGAACTAGTGTTTAATCCCACCTTCATATGAGTCAAGTACTGATCTCTTCTGTGGCCCTGGATGAAACCTCCGCATCTCCCTTTCTCTGCCTGTTAAATGGAGAGCCTGCTGCTTCATTAACTCACAGGAGTTAAGGAAAAAAATGGTATCGATTTACATGTTGGAAAAATGAGAGGTTTGTTAGAAGGAGAAGAAATACTAATAAAAGGTTAGCAGCTTTCCAGTGTTTTCAGAGCACAGTTGGTTACTTAATTAGAAATTAATATTTGTACCTATACAGCAGCTTTCTTATGCAGTCAGCTGATGCTGAAGAGAAATTAATGGGAATATTTCTGACCGTGCTTTTTCTGCTACAAAACACAACTCTGCTCACCTGCCTGCCCTCAACGTTTATATTTCTGTATGTTTCATTCTTTGCCAAGTTTTTGTTTTATCTGCTTGTGGGTGTTTTCTTTTCTTTTGGAGCATCACAAATGTGATCTGTTAAAGTACTGACAATCCTTTCATGATGAACGTACTGCTCCAATGTTTTGAAAAGGTGAAGACAAAAATAAGACGTGTTTTCTGACACAAGTCATACCACACATGGCATTCTAGCAGACGAAGAAGATACATAATAATCATCCTACAATACAGGGTATTAGGCTCATTGCACTAATGCAAGCTCATTCTGATTGATTGCACTAATGCAAGCTCATTCTGATGAAAAATGCCGGGTAGGATTTAATTCTAACAGCTACAGGCAGGATTTGCACACAGAAAAGTGCATAGCTCAACATGTGCCCAGCCCTTAACTCAGTTATTTTTTACTGAGGCTTCAAATGGCTTCAGCACAAACCTGTGTGAAAGTTAGTACATTCAGCTGTGCTCCCCTTTGCTGTACAAATAATTGTAAAGCAGACCATAGGGAATATTTTTGAAATGGCAGGGAGATGGAATAAAATTAGTTGATTCATTATTTTCTCTTTGCATTTGTTCTGAGATCTCAGAGAGACAAAGCTTGGCTGGAGAACAACCTCCTGTTTCTTGTGCCTTAGATTTCTGCTCAGATTATAATTATGAGCCAACTGACACCAAACTTTGTGCAATTGTGAATGTGAATTTCCAAATATTGAGTTTTGCTCTATCTCCTTTGATTTATTACAACAGCTATGACATGAGGGCTTTGAGAAAGTGTGGTCCCATGACATTCTGAACTTGAACACTGAGATTTCGGATACTGGCCAGATGGCCTTGGGGAAATCAAAAATGCAAGGAAAATGAGAGAGGAGGGTGAAATGCAGTTGGAATGACACAGCAACTTCACACTCAGTGACTGGCCTCAGCATTGCTACAGGCAGGGTTGTCATGGGAACACACAGAAGGAATATTTCCCTCAGTTTAGCAAGTCCATAACTTCCTTGTACTCTCCTCAGATTATTTTTTGTTCTTTGTTTTCTTTGGGTTTTTTTTTCTTCATTGGCAAAAATGTCTGAATGAGTTCTACTTAAAAATGAGTTTGGTTGTATAGTTCTTCTATGTAAAGAGAGACTAAGTAAGCTATGAGTTTCTCAGCTTTAAAAAAATGAATGACTAGGATGGATAGGAAAGTAAAATCATGTCTATGAATTCAAGAGGGGCATGAAGAAAGGGAATGAGGAANCACACAGCCCAGTGACAAAAACAGGGGAAAAACATAAATGCAAGAACAAAGAACTACTTTTTCTCAGGTACTTCAAAATGTCTTGAGAATGCTAAAGCCTCATCAAGAGCTTCTATTGTCAAATTTAGACATGGGTGAGTTGATTCCTTCCCCCTCAGCTGTGTTTGACCATGTGGGCGTTACCTTGCAGGAAATCACAACCCCCAGCAGCACAGGGCTGGTGCCAGCAGTGCTGATACAGCCTTGATGAGGTCAGGAGGTGGTTTAGCAGCACAGTGCTATTCTCCAGAGGATTATCTTTGGCTCCTGATGCCTAAAAGT
This sequence comes from Ceyx cyanopectus, assembly GCA_013401355.1. Taxonomy (NCBI): domain Eukaryota; kingdom Metazoa; phylum Chordata; class Aves; order Coraciiformes; family Alcedinidae; genus Ceyx; species Ceyx cyanopectus. The sequence continues at coordinate 15,459 of VYZU01032452.1, forward strand.
TGCAGCTAATAAAAAGCATAAAGTATCAATACGATTTCTGACTTCACTGCCTGGGGAAAATTTTCTTCCCAGGGTGACCTTATGAATAAAATGGGTGATATATGCCTCAGCATATAGCTTCAGTGTCTGCAGCTTAATATACAGTCCATTTCCAGCAGCAAACAGAACATACACACAGGATGCTTTCGCCCTATGTGAGCACAGAAGTTATATGTACTTATTGACAGTACATCCCAACTTCTTGCTTGAAAGCAATCATTCACTTACTGGAAAGGTAACATGCAGAGTAAGTGAGAACTAGTGTTTAATCCCACCTTCATATGAGTCAAGTACTGATCTCTTCTGTGGCCCTGGATGAAACCTCCGCATCTCCCTTTCTCTGCCTGTTAAATGGAGAGCCTGCTGCTTCATTAACTCACAGGAGTTAAGGAAAAAAATGGTATCGATTTACATGTTGGAAAAATGAGAGGTTTGTTAGAAGGAGAAGAAATACTAATAAAAGGTTAGCAGCTTTCCAGTGTTTTCAGAGCACAGTTGGTTACTTAATTAGAAATTAATATTTGTACCTATACAGCAGCTTTCTTATGCAGTCAGCTGATGCTGAAGAGAAATTAATGGGAATATTTCTGACCGTGCTTTTTCTGCTACAAAACACAACTCTGCTCACCTGCCTGCCCTCAACGTTTATATTTCTGTATGTTTCATTCTTTGCCAAGTTTTTGTTTTATCTGCTTGTGGGTGTTTTCTTTTCTTTTGGAGCATCACAAATGTGATCTGTTAAAGTACTGACAATCCTTTCATGATGAACGTACTGCTCCAATGTTTTGAAAAGGTGAAGACAAAAATAAGACGTGTTTTCTGACACAAGTCATACCACACATGGCATTCTAGCAGACGAAGAAGATACATAATAATCATCCTACAATACAGGGTATTAGGCTCATTGCACTAATGCAAGCTCATTCTGATTGATTGCACTAATGCAAGCTCATTCTGATGAAAAATGCCGGGTAGGATTTAATTCTAACAGCTACAGGCAGGATTTGCACACAGAAAAGTGCATAGCTCAACATGTGCCCAGCCCTTAACTCAGTTATTTTTTACTGAGGCTTCAAATGGCTTCAGCACAAACCTGTGTGAAAGTTAGTACATTCAGCTGTGCTCCCCTTTGCTGTACAAATAATTGTAAAGCAGACCATAGGGAATATTTTTGAAATGGCAGGGAGATGGAATAAAATTAGTTGATTCATTATTTTCTCTTTGCATTTGTTCTGAGATCTCAGAGAGACAAAGCTTGGCTGGAGAACAACCTCCTGTTTCTTGTGCCTTAGATTTCTGCTCAGATTATAATTATGAGCCAACTGACACCAAACTTTGTGCAATTGTGAATGTGAATTTCCAAATATTGAGTTTTGCTCTATCTCCTTTGATTTATTACAACAGCTATGACATGAGGGCTTTGAGAAAGTGTGGTCCCATGACATTCTGAACTTGAACACTGAGATTTCGGATACTGGCCAGATGGCCTTGGGGAAATCAAAAATGCAAGGAAAATGAGAGAGGAGGGTGAAATGCAGTTGGAATGACACAGCAACTTCACACTCAGTGACTGGCCTCAGCATTGCTACAGGCAGGGTTGTCATGGGAACACACAGAAGGAATATTTCCCTCAGTTTAGCAAGTCCATAACTTCCTTGTACTCTCCTCAGATTATTTTTTGTTCTTTGTTTTCTTTGGGTTTTTTTTTCTTCATTGGCAAAAATGTCTGAATGAGTTCTACTTAAAAATGAGTTTGGTTGTATAGTTCTTCTATGTAAAGAGAGACTAAGTAAGCTATGAGTTTCTCAGCTTTAAAAAAATGAATGACTAGGATGGATAGGAAAGTAAAATCATGTCTATGAATTCAAGAGGGGCATGAAGAAAGGGAATGAGGAAGCAATAGTTACTGTTTCTCAGGGTCTAAGAACTAGAAGGGAAGCAATCAAACTATGAGGCACTAAGTCTGAAACAAACCAAAAGCTAACTCCTAACTTGCCTTTCCTGGAACACAAAGACTCAACATGATTTTTAGTTCTTGACTTCTTCCCCATGACAAAATGATCTTGTGATGGAACAGTCCAAAATGTCCCTCCAGACCCATTTACACTGGCATTAGTCACTTCAGACTTGAATTAATTTGGTCTTTCTTGGCATTTGTGTGACATTGGCATCCTCCTCTCTATGAGGATAGTCATACTTAAAAGTGAATCTTCATCTGTTGTGGTTGATTTTCTCTAGTATAACTATACAGTACTGAAGAACTTTGGAAAAGCTCATAGCTACATAATTGTGGCAATAAATACAGCAGCCAAAAGGTACAAATGTGGAAGCCTTGTCTGGTCTCAGATACAGATGAGCTGTTCTTCAGTAGCTTTTGGTACTGACAGTTCTCACAGGTGGGAATTTCTCAAAATGCAACCACTTATTTCAGCACCTCAATGCATGCACTTAACTCAGATGGTTAGTTTGGAAAAGCCAGATTCTGTAACTCTGAAATTTTTCCCAGTTTCTCAGTGATGCTTTTACTAATTTAAAAGAAACAATCTCTTCCCTAAGTCATAAAAAACACAGAAAGGGGTTTTATAGTTGTTTAGTATTGCTTTCACAAAATAAAATGTGGAATACACAATACACTGTTATGCCATGAATAAAACCTCTTGTGGCATTTCACATCTTTAGTTCATTGACGAATAGATGACACAATCGACTGCAATCAGATATCAAACATTGCCAACAGGTCCTGAAGCAGAAACACATTTGCAGATGTCAAAAAGTGTATGCCAAAAAGGGTAAGCCAGCCAATAACAGCAACCTCAGCTTTCTCTTATAATGATATCATTACGTTGTGAAGGCTGGCACAATATCAATTAGTTATTCATTGTTGTAGTGTCTTGTAAAAATCTCTGATTATCCTTCCCCCAGACAGAGAATTCATGTGCAGCTTCACCTTGCTTTGTTCTCTCTTTTTACACTTGCCCCATGAACAAGGAGTTGTCTCAGAAATGGGTCAGGGCACTTTGAAGTGCTCTGGCCTTGGAGCATTTGCAATTAGCAAAGCAGAACATTGCCAGATGCCTTGAAATCAATAGGACAACAACCTCCAAGCAGCTCTTGTTTACTCCTCCTCAGGGGAACACTGAACCTGGTCAGCATCCAAAAAAAGGCCCAATATGGGTGGGCACAAAGCTTAATATTTTCCCCCTTGAAAAGAAAAAGGTGGACTTGCTGATAAAGCCAAGACATCTGCTTTCAACCTGCTTTCTGCCGACTAATACGGGATTCAGAGGGGTGCTCACTATTGCTGTGTTCTGCAGATGGAAGTAATGTCTAAAATGCACTGGTTGTTTTCCAAACACAGCAAAGATTCAGGCTCTCACCACTGAGTATGCCCCTTCAAAAGACTGCCTTGCTCCCCATCTGATACTAACTAAGAGAGTTACTTTACGTTCAATTATCTGTAACCAGTTCTGATCCATAATGTGGAGTCATCTCTCCTTTACCTTTCAGTGACCCCACAGCAGCTCTAGCTTTGATGAAGAAATAAAGAAGAAATGGGTAATCCTGTTTCTCCTAGAAAGGAGAGTCTTCCAACTCTTTTCTATTCTTAACATCAGGAGATCTTTTTTTTCAGTTGAATCATAAGGCCTGCTAATTTAACTAGTATAAAGCCTGTAGCAATGGTGATGCTTTCCTCCAAATTATCCAGAAAAGCAGCCAAAAGTTGCACACAAAAGTTACACACAATTTGCTCATGAGTGTGGCATGTCTGTAGATGCCAATGTCACTGTACCTGCAGATGCAGGACAAATTTTTTCCTACAGTAAGGGGCATTAGACATAAGCATCACCTAAAAGTCAGATTCAGATCTGACATGTGGAGTTCAAACTGTTTTGAGGAATGCAATGGTTCTTAGCACAGGACAGAACATAGTTGCTATGGCACTTTCATGGGTCAAACACCCAAGAGAAACAGAGGTACCTGCTGAAACCAGTGGGAATTAGGGACTCAATCAGATTTGAACTGGGAGATCTGGTGTATTTCCTTTAACGATGATAAATATCATACTGCCAACATTAATTTGATTTCAAATTAGTGCAGCAGTGGCAAGTCAGCACAGATGTACAGGTCCTGATTGTCAGCTGGAGTTCTCAATTGCCTGTCTACAAGGACATATGTGAGACATGAAGCATCTGAAAAAACTGCATGGAGGTGGACACTGCAGAACAGGAACATTGCCCATATGTATGTGGAAACTGTAGCTCCTTGTAGGTGAAGACGTGTGGATGAGTTTATCTGCATGTGTGTGAACCTCAAGCTGGCACTCAAAGCCCTTGAGTTCTTGGCTCCTGGCAATGCTAATGCCAGAGCTGAAATGACAGCAGGTTCCTGGAAGCACCTGGAAGCAGTGTTTGAGGTCAGCTGTGCTGTAGCTACACTGGTTTTGGGGGGATGACTCGTGAAGCACTGTCACAATGAAATTCCACAATGCTATGAAGGTGTTTGCGTGTGCTGGCTGTAGTGAAAGACTTACTGGTAGCAAGTAAAAATACTACTTACTGGTAGCAAGTGCCGATCCTTTATCGCTTGCCTCTTTTGACTGCAGATTGCAGGGAAGGGAGGAAAGGGAGGAGCCACCACTGCAATGGGGCCTTGGATTTTTTGCTCTCTGTTATCACCTCGGCTTCGATGTTCTGTTTCAGAAGAAAAAGAATACATGATCTTTCAGAGTGCTAAAAACTTATAAATATCTCAACAGCACAATAGAGACGTGAACAGGACATGGACTCCAAACATGAAGGTTCTCCTCTTCCCACTGACCTATGATCCCTATTGCAACTAAAAGGGACAACCACTTCCCAGATGTTCAAGTCTCTGGAAGAGCAATGCTCATACAACACACCCCAGCATGTGCACTGAAGCTGAATTCTCCCTGGATGGGATTTACACACTATATCCCAAGTGACAAATGAGCTACCTTCTAGCTACCTTCTGATTCCCAATCAGAACCTGCAGCTCCTCTTCCCTTGAAACACTGAGATGTAGTAGCACCTGCACTCTACACATATAAAATATACTCCTTTGTGGGGAAAGAAGGAAACACAGCCCAGGCAGGATTTCCTTCCCTGGTTGTCTGGCAGCAGCAGGTCCTGAGCATTGGTTTGTTATCATGAAGGTTGTTGCAGTGACAGCTATGTGACCTGTAATGGAAGAGATCATTAAGAAAAAGTCAAGATCTCTCCATCCCAGGACTAGGAAGCCTTCCTTCACCATGAGCTCACAATATTCCATCCTCTTCCAGCATCAGTCCCAAGTCTCTGAAACCTTCCAAGTGAATGGGAGAATGATCATGGACTTCACAACTCTAATTGTATCTGCTAGTCAGATAATTATTGTTTGCATGGAATGCTGCTGGAAGAAGATGATGGTTTCAGTTGATGTACATAGCTGTAGTCCAGCCAACAATGTTTGCTGCTATCACAGCTGTTTTTTGATCTAATATTTAGTTTTAATTACTGCTGGTTAAATAGATAAAGAGATCACGAAATTTTGATAGAAGAAATGAGACCACAATAAATGTGTTTAGGATAAATTTCTGATGCAGTTATTTGGAAAATAAAATAAAGCAGCACATGCCAAGCTGCCTGCTGAACCTGCACAGCTGCTGTCAAACACAGAGGATGGGAAGTTGCCAAAACACAGATTTGTAACTTTAAAATGAGGCATTTTCTGACAGCTGCCTGCCTGTGCTGCTGTCAGGATTTCTCCTGCCCACAAGATGGCAGGCAGAGATCAGCCTGGTCCTGGGACAATTGCAAAGCAGAGCTGCTAGGAGCAGAAAAAACAACTTCTGTTGTATTCCAACACTCCTGTGAGGGCAATTCGGCTGTATCCACTTTGCAGGGCTATGAAGACATCCTGCACCCACAGTGAAGTCCTGAGCTAAAATCTGTAGAGAGCTTCAAATGCAATAATTAACTGGAATGTTTCACCCAGGTAACAGATGCTCAGCAGGTCTGAGTAATCGATTATTATTATAACCTGATAACAATAATAAATGAGCAAGGTAATGATAGCTGTTGGTGCAAAACAATTCCAACACAGGAGGCTGTTGCTGAACATTTTGAGGGTGACCTGCATGAATTTTTCTCCTTCTTTATGGCACAGAAGAAAGAGGGGCTTGTTTGCTTAATTTTACAGGCTTCCTGGTAAGAATTTCCCCTTGATTAGGATCCCAGTGAAAACTTACCTTTCCCCATCTTTTGCTTTCCCTGTAGTGTGCTGTTGTAGGACAATCCAGACCTTTGCACCTAGTAAATTCCCTTTATGACAGCGATCCAGGATCCTGGTTATGACCTGGATTGCTCCCACTTCCTCCCTATGTTGCATTATTTGGTTTTGAGGCTACAGGTCTTCAGTTTGTTAGGCAATGTTAGGAGGAGTTTCTGGGCCTGGGGAGGGGACACCTACACCTGCCTGACTCTTCCAAGCTGTCTGGGCTTTCAGCTGCCACCCTTGAAGGCTGGTGGACTCCTCCAGCACTGCACTTGGAAACCCCATGCCGACAGCTCAGTTTCTGTGGAGACTGTAATACCCACTGGGCTCTAGTTTTGGCCCTTTGGAAGTGAAATCTTAACCTGTCCTGGAGCTGAGGCATTGTTTAACATCTGTTTGGCAGATGTTAAGATGGCCTTGCTGAAATGCTCAGTGCCTCTGTGTTTTGGGGGTCAGTGCATAGATTTGCTCACACAGTTCAGACATATCCACTTGAATGGAAAAACATACAAAGAATGGAAAATGGAAAAGTCCAAAGTCCTATTCAGTTCTACTCTAGTAATCGTAAGCTGAAAGGGACACAAGCCTTTTCTACTGCTAGAATAACATCTTCAGCTTTATTTCTTAGCCTAAGTCCCAGGTGACCTGTACCCACAGCCTGAGCACCCTGCTGCTGCCTGGAGAGGACCATGGAGAGGTGTCACATGCATGGAACTGGAATTGGAGTGTGTGCAAGAACCTACCTCTGCGCAAGGCTCGCAGGTGCTGCTTGGCGTGGTGGTGCAGCTCCTCCACACAAGGAGGTCTGGTGGAGGGGAGGAAGATGTTTCTTTGCTGATGCCAAGGTGCTTGGTAATAAACACTCAGTTTGCTCTCTGCATCCAGGTTGGAGACAGCTGTAGGATAAAACCAGAGTTCAAGGTAAGACAGCCACCCTCTCTTACAGCAACCTAGCTGAAAAGCAAAGGTTCTTGCTTGGAACAGCAGTGCCAAGAATGAGCACTGGGGATGTTACATTATCTCTCCTCCCACCAAATAAGCAACCACTATATTCTCTGTGCTTCCATACCACACAAGCCATTTAGCATTCAGACAGTGACCTTTTGCCAGATCACTAAATGGCTCAATAGAGGCAAGCAGGTGCCATGGTACTACCTCAGTGTTAAATATATGCACAAAAGGAAGAAACATTTTATAGATAGCAAAATGAAAAAGCAAAGAAGCTAAGTAAACTTCCCAACTGTGATATTTTTAGCAAGGGTAGAGGGAGAAATGAGTCTCCTATTTACCCATTCTCCTGCCAATATGCTCTTTCACTACACCATGTTACGCACAACTGATTTCTGACACAGGTTGCTAGCTTGTTGCCTTCCAGTAGGTAATGACTGACATTAACTGCCTGCCCTGCTCAGTGACTTTAACTGTCACCTATCAAAAAGGTTTCCTTAACAGACAGGGAAATCTAAGGGATAGGAACACTTCAATTCCTCTACAGAGAAATCCCAGAAGCCTGCCTCTGAGAGTTCATGAACCAAGTCTACTGAAGGTTTGAGAGATTCTCAGGAGCACTGTGACTGGGGTGAGATGTGCCCAGCCTCAGTGTATGCAGTAGCCAGCTTTCCAAGGGCCAGAGCAGGAGAGGAGGGCCATGGGGGATGCCAATGCTCTGCCTCGGCCAGCTGTGTGGAGCAGGCTTGTCCCACCTGTGCTCAGCAGCCCACATAATGCAGCACAAGAGGAAGATTGGTGGAGATACCTCCTGGAATTCCCTTCCTAGTGAGGAGCCTCAGGTTTGTCCCTCCACTGGCCACATGTTCCTGTCCTTTCCCCTCATCTCTCCTGAGAGGAGAAACCTAGGAACCATGATGCTACATGTGGGGTGCTGAATGACAATGAGTTTCTTCAATTAAAAAAAAAACCAACAAAAAAACAGTGTCAGGTGAAAGTGGTGCTATAATATAGTGATAGACCTTATAGAGTTTCTCTTGTCGAGGCTTCAGCACTCACAAAGAGAACCCAATTCTGTGTCCAGGAGGCAGCCTTGCTTTGCTTCTCAGTGGGTTTGTGCAGGTGGGGTTTCACTCAGTTTACAGCATGCTTGCAGTTGCTGCTGCAGGCAACTGGCCATGGTCAGAGCAAGGAATGACGCCAGGGTAAGAAAAAAAGTACTGATAGTGGGGGAAGGTTGTAGAATGAATGATTGCAACCTGCAAGAGTTTGTTGAGCATGAGGATTTACTAATGAAATTGATGCCATTGTAATAACATAATGTTGACAAATTGCAAGCAGAGCTTTTGATGGCTTGTCTGCCTGTCACCACTGCAGTAGGTGAATATCTCACTAGCATGAGCTGATTGTGTATTTCATCACCCCTTTGAGGGTAAGGAAGCACTATGTTTTACAGACAAGGTCCTGAGACACAGAGCTACTTGCCCTGATCCTGTTCTGGGCTGCAGTGACTCCTTGGGAAGCCCATCTCAGGACAAAACCTGGTGATAGTAATAATACCACACCCATTCTGTATATCACTGAGGATACGTGATATTCATAATCACAAATTGTACCCTGGAGGCTAATGAAATCGTAGGCACAAGCAGTTCCTTCCTACTCCCAGAAAAAAAAATCTGTCTAGACTGAAGCTCTAGTAGCTGTCTGTGACAGAGCTTAGTGAGTTAGTGGAAAGTTTTACCTACTTATGAAATGTTTAGACATTTCATTAGACTAGAATAGATTTTGCTGCAAAATTTAACTTTAAGCTCTTCTGCCTTTGGCAGTTACACAAATAAGAAGAGTAGGAGTTGGGTTAATATACTTTGTGTGAGACTTAAATATTAAACCAAGCTAATACAATTCTGCTGCCCACTTGCTGCTTGCAGATACGCATTGAAGTTCACAGATAAAACAGCAGGACCTCTTAGCCATCCAACAAGCCTCCCTCAGCCAACAAACCTGGCAGAGCTGTGCATAGTGCTGTACAAGAAGAAAAATAAAGCACAAATACATTGTTTATCTTCAAATGATAGGGCACCAAGAAGCTTTCAGCACCCTGTGCCATGGCCCCAACCAGCACACATTCGTATCTTCCCCTCTGATTTGTCATGTCAGGGAATATGCCCCACTGACAACAAGAAAGCAGAAACACTGCACACTATGCACTACTAAACAGTCCTTTAAAATACTCAAAAGCTGGAGAAGATTTTCTAGGCAGTCCAGAATAGAAACTCAAAGAGCTGGCAAAAAAGCCACGAGGGGATAAATGTTCTCAGCCTGCAGTGAAGGAGAAGCTCAGAGGGAGGGAGAAGTGCTGGCTAGGGTAAAGGACAATGCTGGCCCAAGGACAAAGAAGTATAAACCCACCACAAATGCAGCTAAGCTGGATGTTTGAAGAATAGCATCCCAACCTCACAGCAGAGAAACTCTGGAAAATCATCCTGGAAAGGGGAAAGAGACTGAAAAGCTAACTGCTGAGAGTGTAGTTCAGCAGTCAAAGACCACTGGCCTGAGATCTAGAAGACCTGCACCAACCTTCACTGTATGCTGCTGCTAAGAGCCTGGGTTAAATATTAACATTCCCTGTACTTCTGCCCTGTAAAACAGGGATATGGTACCTCTTTCAGCCAGAACTTCCTTCAACTTGGTGGTTTACACTGCAGGCTGTTTTTATAAAGCTGAGCCTGTGTGCGGCTGTAGCTCCTCAGCATCATCATCATACACAGAATAAATAAAGCAATAAAGAAACTGTAAAGCCACAGTCTTTAAATTATTAACAGCTGGACACCACAGTGAGTGAGAAAAAAAAGCCTCTACAGATACAAGAAATGCTGTATTTCAGCTATAGATCATTTATATTTTTTAGTGTGTGCTTTGATCAATTTAGAATAATAAAAGTGAATCACATAAACTATTATGTTCATTTCATTCCCAAGTTAAAGTAATTGTTTTTTGGTTTTTTTTTTTTTGTCTTGTGGGATGACAGAACAACAAGAGACCATTTAAATGGATTCTCCATTACATTCTATGGACCCATTAACGTTGGCTGGTTTCCTGACAACCAATGTCAAACAGACATTTGCTAATGGCTTTTCTCATGAGAAGATTTTTGAAGGTTTCCAAATAGCTGTTTTACTGAAATTGATCATATTTATCATATATAGTCCCCGCTTGTCTTCACATCCTCTCATTCACTCTCCCTCCCTCCTTTAGCAAAGACAGAAAAAGGATCCTGCTGTAGCAGAGCTGGATGTGGATGCTTGAAGGTTGTGTGGCTTTTGTGCACTCAGGCGTTGTTGTTCTAATAATAACACCACAAAGGCCAAGCAAGAAAGATTTCTGCTCTATTTATTTTATATATCCAGGGGTTTCCCCACACGACTCCTTCTGCTTCTCTAGATGCTTGCCTCCCTCCTCCCAGCTCCTTCTGCTTCTCAACTTTCTATTATTTTGTTCTGTATTATAGTTGCCATTAAGTGTCAGGGGGAAAAAAAAAAGAAAAAGAAAAATATATTTTCCTATGTTTTCTGGCTCACAGAGAAAACATCAGTTGGTATAAAAAAAAAAAAGTGAAATGTGAAGAAGTGTCCAGCCTGGAGGGGATTTTAGCTGAGAGTGAGGAAGGCTGCCTACATGATAAGGGACAGAGCCCTGTCACACCCTGAACTCCTGCACAAGCAAAGCCAATCCAGCAGTTGACAAATCCTTATAAAGCATTGGAATTCCAAAAGACAAAAACTGCAATTAAAAAGGATCAGACTAGCAAATAATCCAGTTCCAGAGGCAAGTTAGTTTTATGAGGGGCTCTCATAACACAAGTCCTTTGCAGGAGGAAGGGAAGTGGGGGGCTGTGCACCCAGTGAAACTCCAACACTTCTCCTACTGTGCCTCCAGGATGCTCCTTGAAGGCTTCCATGGCCAGCAGTACCACACCAGGCTCTGCCTGGGAAGCCCTTCTTCTCCAGTGTTAAGGTAGTTGACCTGTCATTTTAGCAAATGCCATTTTTTTCTAGCCATTTCAGCTAAAAAGTGACCTTTTTTTTTCTTGTGTGATTCAATCTCATAAGAAAATTGCCTGTTATTTATATAACATATATAATTACCCAACTTTGCATAAATAGGCCTATGCTAGCAGCAGCAACAGAGTTCAACATGATCAAACCCTTCCACACCTACTACCCAGGTCAGCTGTAAGCTACTTTCTGCTAAGTTAGTGTGCAAGAAAATTAATTCTGAGGAAGACTGGCTAATTTTGGAGTCTAGGCAGTCTAGCAACACATCCAACTTCATCATGCATTTTAGTGCATAAATGTTTCATCGAGGCAAGTGCTGAGTCTGATGTGAATTTTATTTANTGGAATTCCAAAAGACAAAAACTGCAATTAAAAAGGATCAGACTAGCAAATAATCCAGTTCCAGAGGCAAGTTAGTTTTATGAGGGGCTCTCATAACACAAGTCCTTTGCAGGAGGAAGGGAAGTGGGGGGCTGTGCACCCAGTGAAACTCCAACACTTCTCCTACTGTGCCTCCAGGATGCTCCTTGAAGGCTTCCATGGCCAGCAGTACCACACCAGGCTCTGCCTGGGAAGCCCTTCTTCTCCAGTGTTAAGGTAGTTGACCTGTCATTTTAGCAAATGCCATTTTTTTCTAGCCATTTCAGCTAAAAAGTGACCTTTTTTTTTCTTGTGTGATTCAATCTCATAAGAAAATTGCCTGTTATTTATATAACATATATAATTACCCAACTTTGGGAAGCCCTTCTTCTCCAGTGTTAAGGTAGTTGACCTGTCATTTTAGCAAATGCCATTTTTTTCTAGCCATTTCAGCTAAAAAGTGACCTTTTTTTTCTTGTGTGATTCAATCTCATAAGAAAATTGCCTGTTATTTATATAACATATATAATTACCCAACTTTGCATAAATAGGCCTATGCTAGCAGCAGCAACAGAGTTCAACATGATCAAACCCTTCCACACCTACTACCCAGGTCAGCTGTAAGCTACTTTCTGCTAAGTTAGTGTGCAAGAAAATTAATTCTGAGGAAGACTGGCTAATTTTGGAGTCTAGGCAGTCTAGCAACACATCCAACTTCATCATGCATTTTAGTGCATAAATGTTTCATCGAGGCAAGTGCTGAGTCTGATGTGAATTTTATTTATAGCCCTGGATGTCTTGTATGTGTGCTTCCCCCAAGTGCTCATGTCTCCACTGTAACACCCAGGGGGTTTAAGCCTGCAAGGCTGGTAAAAACCTACAGACTCTTCTCTGTTGTGCATGTCCCACATTTTGTGCAAGGCATCAGCATTCTCAGGACTTTCAAAGCAGCTCCCTCTGAGGCTGCTGCTTCCCAGCAATGGCAGGTGGGGTGCTGGGGCTCACCCAGTGGGGACAGAGAAGCCTGGAGCTCTATGGGGGGTGGGACAATCACTCTGCTTTCTACAACTGTGCTTGCTCCAAACCTGGCACACAGAGATGTTTCCCCCAGTCTTTACCTATTTGCCAACTGCAAAGCCCATCAAGTGGAGCTATTTGGATCCATGGCCTTCCTGTCTCATCTTTGAGGACTGATAAATACCTGTGTAAAGAGAGTGTGTTGGTGGGGCTGCCCTTTCCTGCAAGCAAGGCTACTGGATCTTCAGCATTTTAGTCTCCCTGCTGAACAATGGCAACCTCACTGTAACTTCAGCAGCTATACCTGCAAGCATGGGCATGCACACATCTTCCTTCCTACCTCTACATAAAACATTTCAAGTGACTGGAGCCAGAAACACAGACACAGCCTTCTGGCCTTGGGAACCCAGTTCACCCTGGCAGGGACAGGTTGCCATGCTCTTTTCCCAAGGGGAAGCCATAATTTCTGTCCATGTCAGTGCCAGAGCAACATCTGATAGTGAGAGCTTTCACTTTTGAAGCCCTTTTGCTGAGGTGGGACTTTAGATAATGGGAATAGGAAAGGCACATTGGCTCCTCAGCACTGTGAGGGTTGCTGAGGACCCTGCCTGTGTTTCCCTGTCCTCCTCTTCCCCAGCAGGCTGACGTGCAGTCCAGCAATCCCAGGAGATAGGAGAGCTGAGTCAGGCCCCACCTAGAACTTGACAGAGCTTTCTAAGCACACTTCTCACAGAAGGCAAGAGATGCTCAAACCTCAGTGAAATATAAAACTGCAGACCCAAGCCTCTGTCTCCTTTTTTGTCACTGCTCCTGTGCATCTTTGGGATTTGTTCAGGATCTGGATGGGATTCCCCTATCCTTGGTCACTTGTTTTCCTGGTGCTCTGTGATATCGGTGAGGACACTGTTCAGCACAGACATTTCCCTTTCAGTCCTTGCAGCACCCACTGTTACAGGGCCTGTTCCACTGATCCACCACCCTTAAGGTAAACTACTTCTTCCTGATATCTAGTCTATCAGAGCAGAAAACAAAATTATTTCAGAGGATTTTTTGCAACCTGAGTCCAGGATGGATGCGAGAAGCAAACTCCAGCACCACAGACCCTGAGACATGACTTGGGCGACCAGTCTGGACCTGAAGTCTGGATCATCCCATTTGCCCTGCCACTGGCACTCAGGCATGCAAATTAAAGTAAGAGCAACTGCATCTGCCCTCCAGACAAACAGGAGGCGAGACATGACAAAACAAGTTAAAGCTTTACTCTCTGTGGTCAACAACGTGAGCACAATTATTATTCTGTTCTGCACTCATGGATGGACAATTTAGCAAATTTTTCAAACTCAAGCAAAAAGGGAAGCAGAAGCCTCACTGACAGCAGAAACTGTTGAGAAAGACCATGATCTTTTATGCTCTTTGTATTGTTTTATTTCTTGACAATACAGTAAAACGTCTCACATTTCAACCTCAGTTTCTTAGCACATCTTTGTGACATTTTTCTGCTTCCCATTGTACCACACATGGAAATAACAGCTATTCAGGAGACAAGTGGACAAAAAACAGTCCTATTAGTTGTTCAGTTATCTGGAAAGATTAAAATACTGGAAAACATATGATTTGGTTGTCATTTCCATGTGCAGATCCTTGAATTTTGCATTTACCTGGTATTCAGTTGACTGGCACAACAACAGACATCATTCAAGAGGTCTGGGAAGTGTGTGGTTCTAATACACGTAAGAAGATTAGGCTGTTAAGCAATATGCACTTATGTGAAGAGTACCACATGCTAATCCCATTCTTGGCTTTGCTGCTTTCAGTCACTGCTGGTGGTGTTTGAACATATTTTTAACTGCTTTTCCTAACTGTGTCAGATAAGTTACAGTGGCCAGAATGGACTTGGTATTTCAAAGTATTTCAAAGCTGTGACTGTAGGACAGCCAATAACCTCTCAGAAATACACAGTATTTTATAAGTTCAAGACTTCATTGCTGTGAAGTATCTCTAGACAGAGATTTTTAAATCTCCTTTATTCCTGTTCTCTGGTCTATGTTTTACATGGCTGGGAAAGAAACAACTTCATGTTCTCATCTATGAAATAATGGCAAATGTAGTCAGAGACAGCAGGTTTCTGTTGAATGGTTTCATTAATGGAGTTGCCCTTCTCACCCACAAGAGGTGAATGGCATTTTTATTTTAGGTGCATGTCTACATATGATACATATGTACGAATATGTGCAATTGTGCATACACCCCCACCCCATCACACCCAGCTCTGCAGCAAAGAAATCCCCCCTGGTGCACATCTCTTCTAATGCATGGTGACAGAAAGCACTGGAGGGAGTACAACATACTTATCTATTAATAAACATAGAAACATTCAATAATGTATGTGTAGCCATGATGTTTTTATGGCCCTTGTTCAGTCAGAGATAGCAGGAAGCCCATCAGGGAAAGCAGGTTAGTAAGCAAAAAAGAAAACCACCAATGAGGCCAGGCTTTTATTCCCAGGGCAGCTAAAGACATATGACTAGAAAAAAAGTTTTCCCATTTGTGTATGTGTATGCATAAAATTAAACATTTAATCCAATTCTACAACTTCAGAGACCACAACCCAGCTGGGAAGTGACTCACACCCCAGCTAAGTGAGTGGAAGTGATACAAAAGGCTGCATTGGTGTTGCCTGCAGGGTAATGGTAAAGAAGGCAGACTACACATGAGTCTTGCCTGGCAAGCTTAAGGTTGCTGTTATGTCACCTATTCTGCAGGATGAGTCCATATTAATTTCAGTTTGCTACCATGCTTCGTGAGAAAACAAAAAGCTAATTAGCCAGGGATATAGTGAAGGCAGAAACAATGTTAAAAAAAAACCAACAAACCAACCCCCCCCCCCACCCCCCGACCTAACTAGTTTAAAGTTACTGGACCTAATGTTAAGGATGGCTTGTTGTAGTAGGGATGATCTGTTCCTGGGTGACTTGGTCTAGGTGATCCTGCTCAGGCAGGGTGGTTGGACTAGATGATCTTCTAGGTCCCTTCCAGCCCCTAATATCTGTGAATCTGTGAAACATGGATGTGTGTGTTCAGACATAGCAGAGCATGTAACTGAAATCCATCTCTAGAGAGACCTTTCAACCTTACATTCTTAATTAGTTGAAACCACTTCTATCCATCTGATGCACTTTCAGTGCTTGTCAACACATTCTTTCCTGTGTTGACCCTTCACACTACTCCCACTCCTGATAGGCAGCATGCTAAGTCCCTTATCTCCAGCAGTGCAGTGTGTGG
This sequence comes from Ceyx cyanopectus, assembly GCA_013401355.1. Lineage (NCBI taxonomy): Eukaryota > Metazoa > Chordata > Aves > Coraciiformes > Alcedinidae > Ceyx > Ceyx cyanopectus. The sequence continues at coordinate 31,433 of VYZU01032452.1, forward strand.
TCTCTATAAAACACTTTGTAGGCACGCTTTAGACATCCTCTGCAATTCTCCCTCACTGCTCTGCTATTTTTCTCCTGTACTGTCTCAACCCAAATCACTAGTAAGCTTGCCCGAGTTGCTTTAACAGGTCACCAGAACACTCTCCCTTTTATCACAGAGAAGTGTGTGGTTCACTGTGATGTTGCTTTCAGATCAGTCACTCGGATTTCACATGCCAGCACTCAAGAACAAAGCTTTACAAAATGTGTTTACTGTTCTACCTGCCTTGGTTAATGCTTACCTTCAGGATCGTGTGAGAAAACCACCCTCACATTCCCCAGCTTATAGACATTTCTGTGATAGGTCAAACAGTGCTTTGGCAGCAGTTTTAATGTATCTTGCCTTACCCTCCTACTCAAAACAGTCAAATTCCCCTACACATTTCTATCTGAATATTTACACCTAAAGTGGTCATTTTCCAGCCTTTTAAGTCTATGCTGAAGATCCTCTTTTCAGGAAGAGCACAAACTCACAATTAAAGCACCAATTTCCACGTCAGAATCCACAATACAAACAACCTCTCCACGTTTGTGAACTCACAGACCAGCCATAAAACACTGTGAGCCTTGAGAAAGCCCACTGGAAAATGACACTCAACACAGAATATGCTGTGTTTGACATATTGGATGATAAGATCCCAATGAGTTATTTCAAGCACAGAAAATACGTTTCTGTTTTCCTTGAAATCTTCAGAAGGTACCACCTTCTATCAAAGCTCTAAGAGTTACTCTCCATCAATCTCTGTGCTTTCTCTGGCTCTCAGAAGTGGCATTTAGCATCAATTATGCCAGCAGTGCTGTGATACATGCATCTATCTCTTGGATGGCAGATTGAGGGCACCAACTTGTTTTACACAGGGCATCAGAAGGCCATTGGTGGGTGACAGTGTTTTGTTTACTACTGACCTGCCCTTCATTCCAGAAGATAACCTGTAAAATTAAATGCCTTGTATCCCCACAGCTTAATCTTGTTAGTCCCTGATGTGGCACCCCATGGGTAATGACCAAATCAGTTTTGGAAACGTAATTCATAGGCTATAGTGGAAAAATACTATGAAATGTCAACAGCAAAACCAAAGCAAAGGCACAAGTTAAATTTTTTATCTAGTATAAATGTATTTGCAATGTTTTTCTGTGAATTATTTTCCTCACTGGCACTAGTTTGTGCCTCTTGCCTTCAGCAAACTGCATGGGGAAGCTGCTATCTCAGGTCAGAAGGTACTCTCAAGCAAAAAACAAGACTGAATAAAGAAAATGTACAAGCAGGGCCCCTCTTCCCTTCTACTGGTACCACATGTAGGATGAGGAATTAAACCCCTAAAAGTCAGGAACAAGAAGTCATGTGTTAATAGTAGAGATGGTGATTCATATTTCATACTTCTTCCTCCCCATCAGTCTTTTTCAGCGTGCTTGGCTAGATGCCCTGAACACTGCTTAACTTCATCTTGAGGTAAGCAGCAATACTTTCTTCCAATTATATATAGTAAATACTACACTACTATTGCTACACGTGTTCCTTCAAATTACTCACAGGCATCTAGGGGAAGACAGAAAAGTCAATCATCTCAGAGGCACCAAAGGCAACTCTTTTTTTCTTCTCCTAGGAAATTCTGGCTGCTCCCACAGCTCCACCAGTCCTTTCCTGCAGAGGGACTGAGAGACCTGGCTCTGCCTCAGGTCTCTAGTTGCTCTGCAGGTCCTGCCTGTTCTGGGAAACTTCCTCCCCATAATGGTAAGGCAAAACCATATGCACAATTCCACAAGGTTACTCCAAAGCCACCCAGATGGTGGCATGATATATGGATATATATTTATGGAATACTTTTTAGAAGGAAGCTATCTAGATAGTGTTTGGACATGGTCTCTGTCAGTGACACTGCATACCTAGACTGCAGGATGAACAACATGTCAAGTCATTTTCCCACTGTTACTATTATTTGAATAGCATGTTCTCAGCTTGCTCACCTTAGGCACTAATGTTTTTTTTTCTGCAGAGTTGCACTGTTTGTTTCTTTCTGCTGTATTTCAGGTCCTTTCTTACCTAAAATGGTCCACGAGCCATGTATGGCAAATGATGGCTTCCAAATCTAAGCAAGAAGTGAGCATTGTTAGCTGTATCCTCTTGGATATCCCTGCAGAGGATTCAAATCTGTTAGTGTGCCAGTGAGGGAGCCCCTCCAGCTCATGCTAACCCACTAACTCACACTTTGAATTGAGACATCATGGCCAATGGCAAGTAGCACATAAAATGCAGCATGAAAACATTAAGCTAAAATAAATTTCAAAACATTTACTTCTCATAAAGTGACATAAGGTGTTAATAAAAGATCATAACACAGCCTATCCTTTATTGTCATGGCTGGTATGGCTTTATGAGCCAAAACCATAGCCTATTGTTTGTACTCACATATTTATGCAGGCAACCTAATTGAGTTCTGATTGGATTTCTGAAAAGCCACAACTGCTGAAGAGCTACAGGGTTTGTCAGATGCTGCTGGCGTGTGGACCACGCTCTGGCAAGAACTGCCATCCAGAACATAATAGGAAACAGCAAATTCTTGCACATTTGTAACTCATCTGTCTTGGTGTGTGCCTTGGACTGAGCACAAGGTAGTTTTCAACACACTGACTTTAGCACAGCAAATACAGAGGGTGGTGAACAATTGATCTCTCAATGTACATATGAAATGATTGTGGTTTTAGTGTGGGCAGACATCTTATTATGACCGTGTACTGAGTACTGCACATGAGGAAGAACACCAGAAGGCATGGTGAAATGACTGCATTTCACTGCATCCAGTCTAAACCAGAGCACAAATACCAGGTGGCAACACTGACTGGTAACTATCAGAAATAGGAATGACACCGACTCCAACACTGGACAGGAAACTTCAAAATCTTGATTGCAAGCAGTGATGAAAATAAAATAAACTGCAGGAAATAAGCTGCAGGAAAAATTTTACAGGAAAAGAAATTAAACCAGGAAATACTTTCAGGAAAGTAAAAAGGAAAGAAGGAGAGGGTAAAGAAGGGCATAATAATGAAAATTATCAGACAGAAAGTGGAAAAGTGAGCTACTGAGTAACAGTCATTGACCTTAATGTATAGTGTATTGAGAGGAATGGCAAATCAGGGGAGACGGCACTCCTGGGACATTCAGATTTGTTCACAAAGAGCAAAGCTGACAACACTTCCAAGCATAAAGAAGCAGACAATGGAAAATAATCACAAAAGTAACTTTCCCCAGGGTACAATTGTCTCTCTTGAGAATTTTGGTAGCTAAGGCATAGGCTTCTTGGTGATTTTCAGTACAAATGAACCTCAGAGAGTTCTGAATAGTCCTTTAGCAGAGCCTGTCCCCCTCTGCTGTGGAAGGACCACAAGAAGATGGACTGTGATGAGCCCACAGGCACCAAGAGGGGTGATGCTGCCTTCACAGGGGAGCAGAATAGCCTGCTCAGAGACAAACATCAATCTGGGAAGCTATAGATGTGTTCCCACATTTACTTGTTGAATATATTTAATGGCAAAGTTAAAGAGAAAAAAAAACCCCAACAGATTGAGTCACAGCCAAGCAATCCAGCAAAGGCATGAGGTGACTTTTAACTCAAAAGGTGAAGCGTTGCCTGAGAAAATGAACAAATAAATTCATTTTTATGAAGGGGGGCAAACATGCTCAGAAATGTGACAGAGCAGGTGTTAAGTTTTGCTGTCCTTGCTCTGCCCTTTATGAGCTGCAGCTCTGCCTGACTTCTCTGGACCCTTTGGCTATGCTGGGATGTCAGGTCTGGCCCTAATTACCTCCCTCCCACTACACTGCCTTCACTCCTTCGCTTTGCCTTTCTTCTTTCTGTGTGGATTTTCCAAGTGGCATTAAAAAAAAAAAAAAAAGTGCTGGCAGAGGTGCCAGACTGCTCTAGAGGCTGAGATGTTATACATGCTGAACAGTGAAAGGCAGGAGACACCCACGGACATACCCCAGCCCTGATCTGGCAGGATGCTGTCTGGGGGGAGCTGGCAATCCATCTTCACATCTTATCAACTCCTGTAGCATCTGCCAGCACAGGGGGGGAAGGGGAGGCAACCCAGCCAACTTCTTCATAATATGGATATTGCTCATAAAGTCAGACACATTATATATACAAGTACAGATCAGTTCACGACCATCTGCTTATTTTCTGTGTAGCATCTAAAGTATTGTAAGGGTGTAACAGAGAATATGAAAACAAGCTCTTACCTCTGCTGATGAGCTTAAAATAAAATAAAGGGAAAAAAAAACAAACCACAGGAAAAGAAGAAGAAAATATAGGAGTTGATATGCAGTCAAAAACAAAGAAAAGAGAGTATTTTCTAATGGTGGAGATGCAATTTGTCGTGGTAGGTGGATATGATGGCACAACCTTGCTTGGTACAAATCATCTCCTAGCCTTCACAGCCATCTCTCATTCTTCCAGTGACCTCCTAGCCTTTTCTGTGCTCTTTCTACTTGTGTCTAAATCACAGAAAACATCCTTTACACTAAGCTTCTACACATGCAATAATAGGCCCCTCATTGCACGTGCTAGTCCAATAATACTTTTTTTGGTGGGTTTGTTTAGTGTCATATTCTTACAGGTAGAAGTAGCTTGCTTAGACAGTGCTAGTGCATCCACTGAACCTTTGCAGATGAGCAGTGGTTTGTATTACCTGGGCTGTGGTTTTGGACCCACAGACTCCTGCAGCACAATCAAGCTCTGACATTTACAAGCAGCACCAGAACTCTGGACTGGGTAAGTAATGACTTACCCAGACTCACAACAGCACAGGGAGACACAGGATCACTGATCATTTGCCAGGTTCATTATCACTCAGGGTTTTTTAACTACCACGTTTCAATCACAGATAATTCTGATAAATCAGGATTGTTTCCCTGACTTGCCATTTTGACAATTTAATCTTCATGTTTGTTCACATTAGTAAATATTGATTTCCTGGGGGGTGCAGGAGATCTTCACCTAGTGAGGTCTGCTAGGCAATGTTTCTGTTACTCAGAGCTGTTTGTGAAGTTCAGATATTTACATACTTAACACAGAAAAAAAAAAATCTAAAAAGTGCAGCCACTAACCTCTGAGAATGGCATTAGGCAAAGATGAATTTGAATGCTTTTGATTTGGATTATCCTTTCCTTCTTTTTTTTTCCTTTTGTCTGTAATATTTGTGCAAAGGCAACACTTCACATATAGTGAAATGCTTCTTCACTCTACAGAGGCCAGAGCACTGTTAGTATGAATCTCTCTATTTTCTGCAAACACATACTTCTAGGATGGAAAAGCTACCACGAAACTTGTCTGTCAGAAGAAAATATCTAACCTTTGAAGATTCTCCCTTTGACCCAGAAAGCTATTTAACAAGTATTTCTGCAGGACAGTGGAATAATTTTCAAGCCTTCAAGAAATTCTGGTTCTATCAGTACTGAAGTTATAACCATATCCATAATAAGTTCAGACTAAGGGTTGCTGAAGGGTTGGCCAGAAGTTACTAATTTTCATTCTCCTTTGATGCCATATCTGTGGATTCTCAGTGAGTGTCAGACATTGCTGCTCCAAGCACTACAGCTAGAACAAAGCACTGACAACCAAAGTGCTCACTTACAGAAATAAGCCTCCAAGTAGGGTCATGGAAAACACTTTCTCATCCCATTCATGAACCACTGAGCTGGGTTCCCAGAGATGAGCTTATTCAAGTAATCACTAAGGTAACTTTTAGCATTCAGAAATCCTTTCCTGGGGGGCAAACCAAAAGCACAATTTTACAGCAGCACCATCAGGGCCTAGTCTGTGAATGATTTATTCATCCTAGCAGGGAAAAAAAAACCCAGTTTCTTCCTCCAACCACCTCTACTTTCAGTCCAGACCCTCCATGAGACAAAGCCACAGCAAAACACAGCTCTAAATTTCCCACACATGCCTTTTGGCTGCTGTCACATCCAGCCACATCCATGGGGGCACAGATAATCAGGTAATTAATCCCCCTTTAATGTGATGAAACCAAGAAGACTTAGGGCTAGCTGTCCATTGAGTGCATAACAGTGGTACCTAACATTTCCAGTTGGGTGCCTATGTAACATAATGCTGGTTTTACAATCACAGCTGTTGATGACCAGAGTTTCAGTTTGAATTTTGTACTAACAGTCTTTGGCTTAGATGATGATGGTAAGTCCCTTCTAACTGAAAATATTCTGTTATTCTATTCCATTCTCCTGTCCTATCTTATCCTACACTACTCTTCCTAAAAACATGACACAGAATGGTCAAGTTTCATGCTTCTGTTTTTATATCTAAGCTTCAAATTCATAACATCTTCCAGCTCACTGCATGCAGGAACTCTACATAGAGGTGTTGGGAGATCTTGAGCAGTACAAGGCAGTGTATTGTGCACGTGAGCTAATTAACCTCTGTAAAGAATCCAGGGTCAATCTAACTTCAGCTGTGTCATCTGGGGTCATTTTCCACTCTCAAAACTATGAAAGTTCCTTGGGTTTCAATGTCACAAAATGATTTTGGTCATTGTACAATATAATATACTGGCAAAGCAGCTGCATCCATGCTGACAGAGCTGCATTTTAGCAGTTAGCCTATTCCTCACTCCCCCACATTCATCAAAAAGACACATTATGCTGATAAATGGTAGTAATGGCTTCGGCTGGCATAGTTTTACTGGTCAAAGATCACACACTTTTCAGAGCTTTGTCCCATACCTTTGCACAGCCAGAAATAAGCAGTGAAGAAAATGAGCTTCGGTGTGTTCGTTCATATTTGTTAAGGGGAACATAACCTTTCAGGTTCAGACTACATGAAAAGGATTTAAAAGTGTGGGACACTGCTGCACTACAGTTTTTACTTCTAGCCTCGCTGACTGCAATTTCCACCCCTTGATCTCTCCCCACTTGACCTACTGAGTAGATACTTCTTCCCAGGAACTATGAATTTCCATTCAACAAAGCTGAACCCCTTTTTCCGGGGTCACAAGCTCTTCAGGGTTGTGGTTTTTTTTTTTGTACCAAATCCTGTTCTGATAATCTGTGGAACACAATTCATAAGATAACATTTATTGCATCTCTTGGGAGGTATCACTGACTGCACAGCACCTCTAGCAGCAGTAGCTGCCAGAAGATGAAAGAAGGGCTCTGCCTGACTCCAAAAAAGTTTCTGATACTACTAAGGAGTCTTCACCATGATGCTGGCATCAGAGACAACCTGGAAACTGCAAGGTGACTTGTCCCTTAGAACCACCTTCTTCCAGAGAGAGTGAGAGCCTGCAACCAGGCCAACCCAGGGCAGGATGACTGGTTTGGAAAACGAGCAAGGTTGACTGAAAGAATCAGGACAGGTAAGATGACTTCCTGAAAAGCTACCAGTAGCTGTAGGTGTTGTGAAAAGGCACAATAGAACATGTAGAGAAAAAATAGTATGAAATATAAATTCTGTATGTAAATTAAAAGTGTATAACTATATGAAATTAAATTTGTGTGTGAAGTAAGTAGAACCCCAATGTAAGCTCAAACAATGGGACTGGCCCAGACTGACCCATCAGCCAGCCTTTGAAAAGGCAAAACACTTTTTGGTACATTTATGCAATGATGTACAACTTACAAGTTTTTATTTGTTGGGGTTTTTAAAAAATTTTGCTTCATACAAAGAGTCACCTGGCACTGCCAAGGCAGAAAGGGGCAGCAGTGAGTTTTATATTGAGACAGAAACAACTAGAGACAAAAGATTTATCAAACCTGGGAGGATCAGCTCCCCCTTGTGTACTTGCTGGACTCCTCCAAAGTTGAGAATGAAAGGCAGGTTTGGGCTGTAAGACAGAAGACAGTCCTGGAATGCTCCAAAGAACCAGAACTCAGCCTTAAAGCAGATGCCAGATCTGGGACAATTTCTAGGATGAACACCCTTTTCCCAAGGCACTGAAGGAAAAGTCTTGGTTTTGGGTTGTTTTTTTTTCCTGTCTCACAGTCAGGCTGGAGACACCAAGCCAGTGACTGAGCCTCTTTTCTGTCCAGTCTTGAAGCTCACAGCAAATGGCAAGATTTGGACTGGGGCATAACCCTGCAGTTTTGGAGTTGTCGGACACTGGCATCACATCTCTGTGCTCATGTTTCAAACACCTCATGTTTGAAAGGCTTTTCAAGGTATTACAGAAGGGATTCACTCGTTTGTCTCAAATCACAGCTGCAGCACCTCCAATGGACTTTGCCTTTCCAAAATGCTCATTAACCCAGGTCTCCTGAATCACATTCGCTCTATGTGCCATTCAAACTGCACTTCTTTAAGTCAAGCCCCTTTCTTAGAGATCATGAAAGAACATCTTGAGAATAAAAACTAGCCACAAAAAAACCTGGGAGGAATTCAGTTCAGCAGGGAAGTAAAACCATTCATTTTAATGCAGCTGACATACCACCAGAAGGGTTTTTTTTTAAATAGTTCTATGACATGCTCATCGTCTCACAGTTAATTGAAAAAAAAACAAAGTCACAGAATTGTTCTGATCTGTAGTAAAAATACAGTCATGTTCTACAATTAAATTCCTAAAGCTCTGCTGAACAGGTTATAATAATTATTGTGGGCTTGGCTCAACATTTGGAGTTAGTAATTGAAAAAAAAAACCCAAAACACCAAAGGCTTTGGTAGGGCACTACTGAGAGAGGGAGTCTGGGACAAATTAAATGAAAGGGAAGGTAAGTCTTTCCCTTACAGGCCTCCCTTCCCATGCCCAGATTTGAAGCAGGCAGTCTGGAGCAGAGCTGTAGCCAGGTGGTAACACAAACCATGCCCTGGCCTTGCTGCTACCCTGGGATACAGGTGTGGAGAACGAGCTGGGTCAGGACAGGGCTCAGGGCTTCAGCATGCCAGGAGCACTGGAGACAAACTCCTCCAAGGTCTGCAAGTGCTACCACAGCACAGGCAGTAAATAATACCCTGTCAGCAGGACACGTTATTGAATAGCAATAACTTTCCATAATAACTAATTAGTGTCACATTCAGACCAGACACTTAAAAGAAAGTGCTCGCTCTCTTCTTCCTTCATCAAATTGCAGTGCTGAGGTCAAGCTTTAATCATCTGCTGGACCAGCACAGGAAAGTACTCACAGGTGAGCCAGGACTTCCCTTTGGCAGCTGTGGGTTGAATCAAACCCTTTATCACCACCCCCAGCTCTGTGGTGGTGTCACTTCTGCAGCCATCCTGCCTGGACAGCAAGCTCTGGTGGATCTGGTTATCCCACACTCATCCCTGAAGCATCCTCCATCTCCAGCTTCCCTGTGGGACCTGGCTTGGTAAAAGGAGGCTCCCAGAAGTGCTTGTCTTGGGCAGGTCTCACACCTCCCTGGAACGTGCTCACTGCTTCCACAAAGACTGAAAACCTCAGGGAAAGTTTATTTTGGCAGGCAAAAGAACGTGGGCATTGTCAGCACTCTATCCTCCCAGCTTTCTTGTGCTTAAACAGGGGGACATATCTGTGTTGCTCTATGTCAAGCATGTCACCTTTTCATTCATAAAAGGCAGCCTGTATCTTTAATCACTTTGCCACAATAACAGCAAAGAAACAAGTACTTGATTGCCTGTGTTATCAGACACTATTGGGAAAGTCTGAGATAAGGATGCTGAACAACGTTGCTTATTAGTATTCCACATGCAATCACTTCCCCATAATCCAGAGTCATCTGTATCCCAGCAACCCTTAAAATTTCATTCTCACTGAATTGCCAGATCTTTATCAAAATATAATTACAGTCTTAATTTGGATGATAAATTTTGATTGCCTGTGCCGTGCCAAAAAAATAAAAATAATAAAAAAATAATAAAAAATATCATCAGGTACATGAGAGCTGAGGTACAAGTGAATCATGAATCTGTATATTCTGACACTGGTGCATCACCTGTCCTCTTATCAAAAGTTGGGTTCTGATAGCCAGCAGTGAGGTCATGTAGGGGTAAATAGGCAAGGACATAAAAAAAAAAATCAGTCTTCTGATGCCATCAAATGAAATTTTGAGCTAAAACTAGGGAGGAATTTGAAATCTGCAGCTGCATACAAAGATAATCACTATTACGAAGATGATATACTATTATCATTACAAAGTGAATGATGTGCAATGCTGCCATGAAAACCTGGAAGAAAACCACAGGTCTTTCCCAAAACAAAAAGAGATTTTGCAGAACTCTCCCTTTCTCCCTGAACAGTGGCAGAAAACAGCATCACGCTTTACAGCAATATCCAGAGGGTTCTAAAAATGCAAGGGTCACAAAATGGCTTCAGATTTCAGCAAATTGTTGTAGTGTTCATCTTAAACCTATCTGACAGCTTTTAAAAGCACTCTTGAGAGCAGCCTTTGTGGTTGAGACGTTCCAGTGAGATCTTCAGGCATTAAGAGCTTGGCTGTTAGGAGGCTGAATGAAAGGGGTGTCATTTTCCAGCAATGATAGTAGAGTCCTATGTGCACAGGCTGCCAGCACCTGAACACCTTGTGCCTGCACGATTCACAGGGCACAAAACAGGCTGTTCATTCACTTGCTTATTTGAGCCACACCTTTCATCCCTTGAAATGACTACAGATATTAGAAGTCGTGCATATATTGCAACAGAACAGAATCATCCTTCTTCACTATGAGCTGTTACAGTGACAGTTTATATTTGATCTCACTCCCCTCTGCAGTAGATGCAGCATCAAGCTGTACATACAATCATCTGCAGTTGGAATCCCATTGCTTTGATCAAGCATTATTACCAAATACATACTGCTGGGTGGGGAAATACTCTCTTCTACCTTCCAGGAACTAGTATGATTACAAACTTGTTTCAAAACTTAAATGTGTAGCCTAAAACATATATCCCAGAGGAAGATAACCTGCTCTATAGCCTGCTCTACCAACAGAACCCAAAGGAGAGCAGACAGCTCAGCAGACAAGACATGGAGGTTACCTAGTTTCTGACTTATCAGACTACAGCAGTCTAAACCCACTTCAGTTTTACCCTGTTGAAATGCCAGGGGAAAAAGGTAATTATTTGGATGACAATGGCATAAATGCAATTAGACACTTGACCTTAGTGTTTCTTGGTCACATGCACAGAGTTGAACTCATTGCTAAATTTGGGACTGGGAGGTTCTCCTTTTGCTGCTCCCCACCCCCAGCCCACTCACAATGAGTTTTTTGCACTTTCTCTGCAGCCCTGACAAGGATCCTTTCCTAGGACAGATGTGATCTTGTCCTTTGAAAGTGATTTCCTCACCTCCTGTGGGGTCCTTGGGTGCTCAGTCCTCTTTATCTTTTTCTGTACTTTTGATCAACATTGCATGAATCATGAGATATCTCTTTGACACATCTGTTATCTTGGATTTACTCCCACAGAGCTTCCCTGAGAAGGCTATGCAAGGTAAGAACAACTGGAACAGTAAGTAAAATTCTACCACTTACACATACAGAAGGTTTATTCTGTAGATTGGAAGTGATACTGTGTCGGAGTTACAGCATGAAAAATGTGTTTCCTTGTGGGCAGCAGTCAACTACATCACTCAAGTGAAGTCTGTTCCTTCATGCTCCACTGCCCCAGACCTCTCCAAGAGTCCACGCCAAACCAAGTGCAGTTTTGACTAGGCTGGTGTAAGCAAACACACACGCCAAGTAATGTGAAGACCCAAAGCTCACTGAAGTCCGGAGAGATACTGCAACCTTTGCAGTCCCTCCTGTGCACTGGTTCCCATTCCCTATCTGTCATGTCCATCATTGGCACATCAGTTAATGCTTTTACTGACAGCAGCAGTAGCAAGATTTACAGATAAATGGGATCAGGAACTGAATAATTCTCATTCCTTTGCTGGTAGGACCTTAGTGGGGCTAAGTCACACTGCAGTAGAAATAGAGGGCAGGAAGGAACCATGAGAGAACTATCTGGTTCATGACTTTTCTAATCCTGGAACACAGCTAAAATCAGCAAATGAGGCACTCACTTCCAGGAACAGAAGATGCTTCCTGTAGTGAATTTTGACTGATGTGCGACTGAACTTGTCCTAAAAATGCCAAAATGCAAATCCAAGTATAATTCCACTGCTCTAAAGTGGACTGAGCATTTCTAGTCCACTCCAACTTTATTCTTACTTCTTAAAAAGCCTAAAAGAAGGATATCCCATAAGCTCCACCAGGTGCCTGTCCCAGTGCACTTGGAAAGGTCTTCTTAACCTTCCCTGCTGCAAAGTCAGTTGATTCCTAAGGGGGGAGGCTGCAGAAGCAGGCACACTGTCTGCAGTCACATGCAGCTCCCCTCTTCTTTGGTCCTTGAACTCCAGCTCTAGTACCATGAATCTGCAACTTCTCAACTCAGATGAACTGAATTGAGCCAAGACAGAACTAGTGCCCTGGAATACCCCAGTTAGGGGGCAGGGGAAATAACTGAGCCCCCAAAGGAGCAGTAGGAATTGGTGCTTGGTCCAGATGCACAGTTCTTTGCTCTCCTTATGAAAACATTCCTTTCCTGCTGGTGAAGAGTGTCACGCTAAAATCAGAGGAAAACAAAATTGCCTATCCACAGTAGCACATTCAGCCTAGCACTAGAGAGATGGAAAGCTTCCATATGCTACAGTGAGTAGTTCAGTACAGCTTGTTATCCATTCCCTCCACCTGCCAGGCACACTGCCCCCTCACAAGCACTATCAATGAAGGCAAGCATACATCTGGATGAAAGCTACACTGTTAGGAACATGCCATTTTTAAAGTATGGCTTTTGGTTCTGAGTTACATATTCCAACACTAAGGTTAATGCTGGGAAGACTGGCAGAAGACAAAGGTTACCAGATTTATTCTCTCTCTGCACCATGGCATGTTGCAGGGGGAGGAGTTCAAAATGGCCCCTGTGACAGCTGCCAGAATCTTCATGACAGCTGGTAAAAGTGAGGCTTATTTCTCCCAGATACTCTTCTCAAGGGGAGCAAGAGATTCCCTGAGCCTTCGTCAGTAGAACCTCCTGAAAGAACATTTTCTATTCAGAAGGTATCAGTGTTCCCATTTCTATTCTGCCTCTTTCATTCTCATGCCCAGATTGCCCACCTTTTGCTCACAGTTACCATGACAGGCTACAGCAGAAGGTATGTGGCTATTACATGCACATCCCAACAGCAAACCTGAGGTCAGGCTTCCTCAGCTATCCCAGATGTTCTCCTGGGTGAGGAGACAAGCGAGTCTCACCATTGGCAAATGGAAGTCCAGAGAGGAATGCTGTGAGCCTTCCATGGCCAACTGGACTCTTGGCATTGCAGCCTCTGCCTTTGGACCAAGCAGCATCACAACAGCCACAACCCCAACCTGTGCCAGTGATACCAGCACCTCAATACTTGGTAATATAAACCAGGGATGCTCTTCCCCATCTAGCATTTTGGCTAAGTCACTCTACCCTTGCTGGACCTGTCATTTATCTAAAAATGGCTTGAGTGCTTCTGCTGATTCCAGGAAGCAGTGAGCAGCACAACTCTCTCTGCAGCTGACTGCCCACAGCACAGCCTGGCAGCCCACTGATTCCTGTGAAAGACAGCAACAGGGCAAGTGCAGTGGAGGGAGCAGCACACAAGTGGTTAACCCATGCCATGAAGAAATGCACATGCACATACTGCCTCAAACAGCCAGAACCTCTTAAGTTGACATTTTCCATTTTGTTCCACTAGAATTAAAATGCTCATAATAAAGACCTGGCAATCAAAAAGCAAAGAATTTGTCACCAAAGCAGGATTCATTTCTATCTATATAGTTGACCAGAAGTATTTCTGCCTCTTATAAGCAACATTCAATGCCATCCATTAGAGCAATAAATGCCATCCGAGTCCCTTTCTTTCCACCTGTGATGTTAAAAGTACATTTCCTGTGCGGAAAGCTGTGTGCTTGGCAACCTCTGCATCTCTCCTCCTGACGAGTAGCAGAAATGCTGCATGCTAAACTCTCCCCTGTAATGACATGGATTCCCACACCAGAGAAAAATTCTCAAACTACCCAGGAAAAAAAACCAAACTTCAAATAACCTACGAGGTATTTAACAAACCGGAGGCAAAAGCGAAAGTCAAACCCTCAAAGCATACAGAGAGAGAGAGAGAGAGACAGAAAAGAAATGCCCTCTGCTCGACCCAAAATAACAGAACCATTCTGCATAGGAAAGAAAATGAATTACCATTGTGGGGACCCTCAGTCATTTAGAGTCTCCAGTCAAGGCTGAGAGCCATTCGGAGACTGCAGGTTTTTCCTCCAACTTCACTTCCCGGCTTTGAGAGGAACTAGTTAAAAATGACATCACTGCTCATAGTACCCTCCTCCCCCTCCCCATTCACTTGCTAAAAAAGCTGAGGCTGCTCCTCTCCCCCTGCATTGGCTCCAGATCCTCTCCTCGCTCCTTGCCAAGTTCCCGGTCTGCAGCTGACCGTGCGGGTCCGTGTGGGTGCGGGACGGAGGATGCACCGTCTCTGCGTTACTCCTACAGCCTCTCTGCTGGCACTCACTGGAGAAATAAAACAGCCTTTCCCTTCGGAAATCAGAAGAGATCTAACCTGGCGATGTGCAGTGCAATACACAGCCAGCTCCCTTTACAGAAGGCACACAGTCTTCCTCTTTGAAGCAGGAGGGAGAGGAAGACCTTCCTAAGGGCTCTGCCTTTTGCCTCATCTTCCCGATAGGAAAGCACCCTCTCCGTGGTTTGCTGCATCCTCCTTGCGTTAGGACTGCAATCTATCTCCTTATTTATTTATTTATCTATCTTATTTTTTTTTACTTCCCTCCCCCTGAGTGTGACATCAGCAGACACCAACTCGAGTTCTGTAAGAAAACAGGATCCCGAGCAGAGCTACCTGGGACGAGGTCATCTGGAGGACCCAGGCAATGCTGGCTCCTGAGCAGTTGCTGGTTCTTGCAAAATACTCTGCTCTGACAGTGTGGTCAGGATGCAATAACCCCACGCTCACTGCAGATGAGGACACTCAGCTGCCAGGCTAACATCAGTCTTGTTTCTATCCCTGCTGGCTCCACCAGCATCAACAGTGAGCAGGTGCCTCCTGAGTGTTTCTCTGATACCCCCAATTCACCTCACGACTCCATTTGTATCCTTCCCCTGACTGCTAGGAAGGATGCTGCAGCAAAATCCCTCAGCCAGCACTCCTGCAGGCTGGGAGCACCCAGTGCACACACTCCCAACGCTCCTCTGCTCTCTAAAGCTCCTCAGACTAAGCATCACTGAGGGATCCTTCTAAAAACAGTCACCCCTGACATCCAGACCTCAAGGCTGGGCAGCAGGCTCCAGTCCAGGGCCTGTTTGTTGCCAAGCACCCACCACCTTATTTTCCATACCTGTGTTTTCTTTCCTGGAGTAGCACTGTGGCTTGTCCTGAGTGCTGCCCATCCCCAGGGTGGCCAGTAGACACTAAGGTCGCCACACTGAGCCCCTCCACCATGCCAGGATGGTGGCTCCTGGGCTCCACAGCCTCCCTTGCTCATGGCAGCAGCAGCAGGCACAGCACTGCCAGGAAAGGGGAGTCTGTGTGGACGTGCATGTGGACAACATATGCCTTCACATACCTAATATATACACACAGAGCTACCTGCAGATAGAAACACAGACATGCATTCTGCATCTGTTGCTGCTACCAGCCATGCCACAGACATTCCAAACAGTGCACAAGTAACAGAGCTGATGGAATAAGGCTGCATTTGCAAATACAAATTCATAAAGCTCATGCAAACTCCTCTAAAAGGTACAGTGTTAAGTCACACACGTGCTTCTTAGCACACTACAGATGTCTTATATGGTGGGGGACTGCAAAAGTCTTCCAGCAATAGGAACATGCTGGTGCATCAGGTCCCAGAGGAAATCCCTGCTAGAGACAGCCAGTGGGAAGTTGAAGGAAGTCAGCAAAAATCCTGCCTCGGGGTTTATTCATAACTCCCTCCCTCTCTTCTCCATCTCCAGAGCCGTGTTTTGTATGTGGGTTGGTAAACACATTCATATAAAACACCAGAGCCCTTCTGAATGAGCCAGGGTTGGAAACCTGACATCCCCTGCCAGCTGGGACAGAACATGACACACTCAGCAAAGAGCAGGTTTTTACCTTGGGGTAGGATTTCTACTGAGTCTTCCTCTCCATCTTTTAACAGGTACATCGTCCTGCAGGTCCTCTTCTCCAAATCACAGCCCTGCCAGGCTGCACCGACCTTCTCTGGGCATGCAGCAGGCTCAGGCCTCTGGCATAAGCAGGAAAGAGCCCAAGATTGAGGAGTGATGACTGGATAAGAGTATAGCACCATCTTTGAAGCTTGTTCTGGGTTTGCTAGGACAGAATCATAGGTTTGCAGTGGCCTGCAGGTCATTAGCAATTTATAATCAGCCAGGGCAGCTGATCCCAGTTGGCTACAGGTGCAGCCTATCTGAGAAATATCAGGCTGGGCTGACTATAATTTTGTTTCTTTTACACCAGCACTGGTATTACTTTTGCTGTTTCAGTAAATCTTTTCATTTCAACTTGTGAGTCTTCTCTTCCCAAACTCCTTTTTTAGCTGGGGAGGGGTCATCAGGTAACATGTCAACTGCTTAAGTATAGACAAGTCTCCTCTGGTATGAAACTTCAAATAAATAGAGAAGAGCATGTCCTCTGCCACCACTCATTAACCAGAGCAGTTTTCTCACTGCTCTGATGGGGATATCAGAGTCATTAGCAAAGGGGGATCCCAGGTACACGTAGCAGCATCAATAGCATCTCTGGAGTAACATTGATTATACATCATACACTAGATCAAAAGAGAAAAAAAAGCAGAAAGTGTGCTAATTCACTAGATAAATCTCCATATATACCTTCTAAATGAAATAAATGTATAACCCAGATTCTTAAGGAAAAAAGGCAAACCTGCTACCTGAACCCTGCATTCCACACTCAGAATTTTTTAGTCATTTTACTTTGGTTCCTTTAACTGATGACCTCATCATCTCACTCAGTGAGACCTAGAGAGGCTGGAGAGTTGGGAGAGGAGAAATTTAATTAAATGCAACAAGGGCAAATGTAGAGTCTTGCACCTGGGAAAGAACAACCCCAGGTACCAGTATCAGTTGGAGACTGACCTGTTGGAAAGCAGTGTAGGGAGAAGGGACCTGGGGGGTCCCCTGGAATATTGTGTCCAGTTCTGGGCCCCTCAGTTCAAGAAGGTCAGGGAACTGATCAAAAGTGTGCAGTGCAGAGCCACAAAGATGATTAAGGGAGTGGAATATTTACCTTGTGAGGAAAGGCTGAGGGAGCTGGGGCTCTTTAGCTTGGAGGACAGTGACAGGTAACCTCATTAATGTTAATAAATATGTAAAAGGTGAGTATCAGGGGATAGAGCCAGGCTCTTCTCAGTGACATCCACTGATAGGACAAGGGCTAAGGGGTACAAGCTGGAACACAGAAGGTTCCACAAAAATATGAGAAAAAACTTCACAGTGAGGGTGACAGATGACTGAACACAGGGCCCAGGGAGGTTGTGGAGTCTCCTCCTCTGGAGACATTCAAAACCCACCTGGAGGTGTTTCTGTGTGACCTGATCTAGGTGATTCTGCTCTGGCAGGGGGGTTGGACTAGATGATATTTCAAGGTCCCTTCAACCCCAAACATTGTGTGAGTCTAAGCTGCAGGTAGGAGTGTTTGCAGATTGCTGACTGTTTGTAACAGCTAGGTTTAGCTAACAAGTTCCACACTAGCTCCCAGTTGTGAGATGTTTTTGCAGGAAAGCAAACAAACCCATTTCTGCAAGATAGAACAGGCAAACAATGTGTGGCATTGGTGGGTGGAAAGAACCCAACATAAATGAGGGCTAAAACTACTTTCAGAGCTCCCAAAGCTCACAATCAAAGAGGCAGAAATTCTTCAAGCCAGAAAAAAAGAGGAGCTTGCCCATATATGCTTTAATTTCCCCTCCTTTTGTACTCATATTAACAGTTTTTCTAAACATAGATTATTTCAAGGATTTGTGTGGCTGAGTTGAAGGTGGGCACTCAAAATAAATAATGAGCATCAAGTAGCAGCAGTGTCTTAATGTCTGGTTCTCAGTGTACCTTGTGGCACCTCCAAAGTAAATGGGGTAGAATATGCTCCATACTATATGAATTCTTCACTTGCCTTAGCAGATGCACTTCGTTCAGGATTTCCAATATCCTCTTTAATCTAGTACTATGCCTCCCATGAGCACAGTTGAACAAATGTATTATATCATATCGATGGGTGTTTCCCATTTTGAGAATCATTCAGAGGTGAGCTGAGAGTCCTGGGCTGCTTTACCAGTCTTTAAATGCAATCAAGTCTGGCAACAGACATGAAGAAGTCAGCAGATGAATGTCACACATCTACAGCCTCTGCTATTTTTAACATTACAGAGTGTACTGAAAAGAAGAACGGAAAGTCCTCTTCTTTAATGATGTCCCTGAATTTTTTAATAAAAAAAAATCTAAATTTCAATACTCTTCCATTTCAACCCAAACTGTTGCAAAGCAAATCAAGGTCACAGCTGTCTGTCACTTTCCCAAATTACTCTTGAGTAAAAACTGCCCTTAGCCAAATAATATCAGTCTAAATAGGAACTCAGCCTCTCCTATTTCATTATCCCAGGGAGGTTTCCATTTCAAAGCTGACTTGGTCTACATAAAAGTTAGCTTTTAAGCAGGAGCAGTGTGAATATTCCTCCCTCCCCTCCATTTTACCTTCTCAAGGAAAGAAAGAAGAAAGTAAGACCTATTACCAGTTCTGCTGATCTGACACAAGAAGAGGCAGAACACAGTGCCATTTTTAATTGCCTATTTTCCCTCCTGCTCCACTTGACCACATAGTACCCCCATGGCTGCTCCTATTTCAGAAGCTGGCCAGCCTTGGCAGGGACAGCTCCGAGCATCCCACCAATTGGCAAAGTGATGACAGTTCAACTGGCCATGGAGATCTTCAAGTTATGTTTCTTATTCAGTCCAGCCCTCACAAACAGGCACAGCCCAGTAAGGTGCATCTAGGAAGTAATAAATGGAGACAAAGAGGACAAAGGAAAGAGAAATCTGTAAAGGAAAGAAAAGAGAAAGGCATGTACTGGGCACACAGTGTAGCTCATGTGTTCCCCAGGGTACCTTTGCTGCACCACTGCTGGGTTTCATGTCCCCAGTGGGCAGTGGCCTCAGTTACAGTCACACATCAAAGCCCAGCCTCCAAGACTGCACGCCAGGCTCGCTGCAAAGGCTGGTGTTGACTTTATGGTTCCATTTTTAAGCTTTTAAAATTCTAAGGGGAATAGCCCTAGCACAGCTATTTGCTTTTTACTTGCATGCCTGCAAGGAGTGGTTGCACTGTTGGCCTGTCCCCATTTTGGCCTTGGCAGCCAGACCAAGGGCGCTACAAGCCCATGCAGAATCTGGAAGCAGGAGCAGGACAGGGTTGGGCAGGTCTCTCACCTCCCACTGCCTCTTAACCCCAACCTTTCCCTTGAGTTACTGCACATCCCTGTCCACACTCTGGTGCACACTCGAGCTATGAAGTGAATGCTGTAAATTCATGTAGCTGTTGGCATCAGGAAAGGAGATGCAAACTGGGGAGAAAGAGCAGTAAAAATTATAGAGTAAAAGAAATAGTATATTTTGGACATGCTGAGCTGAACATTTCTAAGAAGGCAGGAGGGGAAGTGTCAGAGTTGGAGCAGTGGGGAGGGACGATGGGAGGCTGCAAACACATTTCAAGGTAATAATATAATCTTGAAAGCCTTTCCTCTCTTGCAGTACCTGTACTCTGGACTAGTCTTGCATCTGCCATTCATGTGAAATGGATGTTGCTTTGTCATAAACAACATAAAACATATTGCAGATGCTTGTAGCAATGGAAAATACCAGAAGTTCCAGAAAATGCAAATGGTAGCAACTAACAGCACATTCATTCCTTAAAGAAAGATTGTCAAATGTGTTCTGATGGGTTCAGATGTGCACTGTCCATCAAGAAAGCCTCTTGGTTTTGAGAATCTCAACCCTAGTCTTGCTACCCTAGGATAGAGGGAGGTCTCTTGCCATTTGGGAGGCAAGCAAATGGCATTTCTAAGAGGCAAAACAGCTCAAGTAGTATTAAAATAATTAAGAACTAGAAACCAATGCAATACAACAAAGATGCACTTGGAGACATCACAACCCAATGGGACTAGATTCCACTATCAGGTTTCAAACTATTCCCCAGCCCCCGTAATCACCTTGTTATTGTGGTTCTGTTTCTTAAAAGGCTGCATCAAACAGCAGGTGCTTTTCTCACACTCCATAAAAAAAAACATTTTTCAAGGCTACAATGCCATTGACTCAGGGCCCTTTCATAACATCAACTACCAAAGCACATCTCTTCTGCTCACTACAATCCAGGCCTTTCTTATATTCACTAAGCACTGTCATTTAAAAAATTCTCTCAGAATTAATGAGTACCTGGTGAAGGACAAGGTCTGTTCCTCTATCAGTTCTGACATGTGCCTGTCACTGTGGATGAGCACTACTGCCAGCAGGTAACTTTTGTCCAATGCACCTACAAGATGTTCTGAGAGCCTTGACAACATCTTCAGAGCTGTCTGGCCTTGGTGTCTGCTCCTCTTCTCCCCCAACACCCTCCTTTCCAGAATCAGGGCCCTGGCACACAGAGCACACTGCAAGGCTGCTCTGTGCAAACATTCTTGTTTCCCCATATTTTTCATATTGGTTTCCCTGCAGCTGTAGCAGCCACTTGTGTTGGAGCTAACAAGGGGAAAGCTTCCACAGCTCTGTTAGAAGAGTTTAAAACTTCCATGATGCTCCTTAGGCCAGTTTGTTTGTCGTGCAGATAACTTTTACAACTGGAAGCGTGTCTGAAAACACCAGGAGGACATGTGGGTATTCTTTCCCCCACCAATTTCTGAATTTCAGAAATTTTAAAAATTCAAGAATTTTGACTAGGTAGTTCATAGGTCCAACAGCAAATTCAAAAGGACTTAACTCCTAGAAAGCAAAAAGTTAACCCTGACTGCCATTGCACCTGCTGCTTTACACCTACTGCTCTGGGGCACTGGTCTCCCAGAGGCTGCTCCAGCCCCATGATCACCCTGAGGGAAAGAGTGGCCCCTTCCTCTCTATATTGCCATCCAAGCACGAGAGAGGTTGGTGGCAGCAGCAACATGGAAACCAGTGCCTCACCACTCCAGGGGACCCTTCTCTACTTGGGGGTCTCCATGTGGGGCTTTAAGGAGAAATTTTTTTCCCACCACAGAGAGTAGAAGCCCTCCTAGACCCATTTCTCTGTCCCTCCAGGCTACCTGGATGTGCAGCCTCTGAGGGGCCAGTGAGGACAGACACTCTGGGGGGGCTCCCCACTCTGCCCCAGGCTGCCCAGCTGAGCTGGCACCAGGTGACAGGTGCCAAGGAACAGCCACCAGAAACTACATCTGCTTGCACCTTGTTTATAAAAGGCCAGGTCCTAAATATGCTGCATGTAGCAGCAGCTACATATTATCGAGGTACTTACTGCTGAAGATTATTACAGGTTTTGATCTTCTTCCTACCATGATTACAGGCTGCTGCTCACACACACACACACCACTCAAGCAGCTTTAAGCCTCATTTCCTACACAAACAAGTGGGATGGGATCACACTGCCTGCAGCTTGCATGGCTGCTCCTTCCCCCACTTCTCAGACCCCATGTCCTTGCTGGACAACCCAGGCCAGGTCCACACAGGGTAGGTAACATCAGGGTGCAAAATAACTATAATGGAATTCTTTTTTTTGACTGTAACTCTGAGCTTAGAGCACAGGCAGAGATGAAAACTCTCCTCTTCTTGGAGGGATGCAATGCTGTTTTTCCTACCTATGAGAACAGTGTGTCATCCACTGTGCAAAACTCTACCGTGGCATTGGTTTTCAGCACCCATCCTCATTTGTTTTGGAGTCTCATAACCTAAGGAGAGGAAGCAAAACTTTCTACTCAGCCAGATATAAAGTTTCATTAATTTCATCAGGCTATGAAATGGAACCTGGATTGCAATGGAATGCAAAATTAAAATTTAACTGAGTCTTATGTCCTTCCATAGGTGAAAAGGAAATATTTTTCCTGTTTACTATTCTGACTATCCCATTGCATTTTCATGCCATCCCAGGGTGACAGGGTGTGCAACCCATGCTTTGGGAGAATTATGGTGTGGTTTACAAGTCTTACAGTGATCAGATGTTGTTGAAGGATCAATATATGTGTCTGGTCTTTCATCAGCAGAAGCAAAATGAAAGTGTGCTTTTAAACTGGAATTGTACTGATATAAATATCTTGGATTCATAATGTAACTTTCATTTACAACTCATTAATGAAGAGATTTGGATATGTGACTCCATCCATTTCTAGGCAATACTGTAATGCCTCAACTGCCATGCTATTTGGGCACCAGCTGCAAAATAAGGATTGCAGAAAATGAATCCTCTCATTGACCCTTCTTTTTCTCAACAGTGTATCTTGCTTTGTCTGAAGCATCTGCTTAGCCACAGGTGATCACATCAGCCTTCTTAGAAGAACAAAGCCCTGAGTTACGTGAGTTTTATCTTGTAACTATATTATGTTTATTGCTCCTCACTACCGTTTCCAGCCTTCCTCGTTCTTTTCCACAAGATCTTCTTGTTTATTTCAGAAGAACTACTGACTATGTCATAAATATTGATGTTTGACTTCATATATTTTGCTTTTAGCCTGGCAACTCTGTATTTCTACTTGCCAGGGCTTTCCTTTTCAAACAGCCAAAGATACAGTTGTTATAATACAGATGAATAACTCATTGGAATTACTATAAGGTTTGTTGGTTTTTTTTAACATGAATAGAAATCAAGTCACATTCAAGTAACCTACTACCTAAAATAGTAACCATGTCATTGTCCTAGCACAACTTTTATCTGAGAAGTCTGTAAATCATCAAGCAACAACTGCCCTATTCTGGCCTGTTAAAATAAGACAGAACTGCAACAATCCCATAGTATTTGTTGTGCACTTTGCAGCAAGTGCTACCCACAAATCCAAATAACAATCTAGGGAACTAGCACTCCATACTGACTGCTTTAGTACAAATCACTGTTATTTATCTAATAATTAATATCACTCAATGGAAAAGGATGGAGGAGTCTGATTTTCAGCACCACACTTTCAGTGCTGCTTTCTTGCTTTGATATGTACTTAAACCCTGAAGATATATCTGCTGAATTTTACTGACAAATTACATTCATCATCTATGTGCCTGGCTTGTCAGAGTCTGAGATGTAATACATATTAAAATACTACACATGATTTTCCTGTTAGAGCACTTGGCACATACCACCCTTACATACCGTGCTTGATTTCCAAAATCCAAACCAACATGTTTAGTGACCCCCAGGGAGAAGCCAAGCTATAGGATTAGTGACCTCTATAAGCAGTGACCACAAAAACAAGAATCCAATAGGAATTATCCCCAAGTGAGTTTGCCATCTGTTGCCCCATGAGAACCACTCCAATTCCTTTCAACAAACATGGAATTTAAGACGATCGTGGGAATTCCATATTTATTCCTCCGTATCTGTTTGCTTCATCTGTCAGCTATGAAGGAGTTGATTTAGGAGTGCTATATTTGTTCTATGACCAGAAAAAACACCAGCCTGTGGTGGTGGGGCTGAACTGTCCATCTGGAATGTGCAGCAGGAGGAGCAAAGATGGGCACGGTTGTGGCAAAAGCAGGGGAAAAAAGAGCCTGGAAAGGATACATGTGACCCCATCTTTCCCAACTTATGACAGTCAGCTATGTATCTCTAAAAGCTACTGAAATTTTCCTTCCAGACTGAAAGCAGGAGGAATAAAGCACCTGAGCATGTGCCTTTGATTGAGGGACAAGGTGTCTCTTATTACAATCGTTGATGGCCTGCTGCTTTTAGCTAAAAAGTCTCTTAAAAGCTTGTCTGCACTTGTCTCCGTGATGGCGTGAGGGGAGAACAGTTGTATTTCATTCCTGTCCTCACCATTGCAGTGGGGAAACAAAGAGAGGGCTGTACATAATCGAATGGGAGAGAGTTGAACTGATTCCATGTGCTGCCTGTAACAGCCACAAACAGCTCAGAGGAAGGAGAAAACCTTGAGCTGCAATGTCCTGGAAATAAATGGCAGCTTTTCTTAGAGGTGAGCAGCTTAAGCTGAACTTCTTTATAAGAAAGGGACACAGTGTGTGACAAAACTTTCTCTATGGCAGGCCACAGTGATCACCTCCAGCTGGAAATGGTGCAGTGGGGAAATCCTGTCCCAGCCAGAACCAACAGAAAAATGCCTGGTTGTATCTGGATGAGGCCGAGGCTGTGGAGACCCCAAGAGCCTCCTGTATATCAAACATTTGAATCAGTGTTAAAATGCTTAGCCTGGAAGACAGCAGTCTATTTGGGCAGGCTGGTGACTGATGTGGATGTGTACAACAGCAGTGGCAGGGCTGCAGTAAGCAGTGGTGGGTAATCCTCTTTGTGGATCAATCTTTAAAAAGCCAAAAAAAAAAGCATGTTTGCACAGAGCCATGTGACACACCATGACAACATGCAAGGGAATGTCATCATGCAGCTATTTCTCCTGCATTTCATTAGACAGCCCTGAATTCTGCAGAAATATTGATAGGCCAAGGGAAAAGCTCGTATTTGACAGATGGAAAAAATAATGCCTTACACAAAGCACGATAGCTTGATGGTCTGCTTTGTCCCTTTTCATCAAGGACCAGCTCCCAGAGGCAGTAGCCAGGATAAAGCACATGTCAAATACAGAGAACCAGAAAGGCAGAGAGATTTTATGATTAAATATGTACAAGGGAGAGTGGAAGTGGGGGGAAGGGAGGATGTACATAAAGTATATGAAGCAAATGGTGCAGAAGAGACAGACAGTGATATGGAACTGCCTGATGTGAAACTGAAACCCAGGCTGCTGGGGAGGCATGACCTATCTCATTTACTCACCACCATCTACAACTGGAAGTCATCCCAACAATTTATCTCAATTCCTTACTCAACTGCCTTGCTGTTCGATAGGAAAATAGCTTCTCCCTGCTAGCATCGATAAGACCTGGCTAAACTCCCAATCACAGTAAACCCTGGACTAATTTTATGAAAGTCCTTCCTTGGTTGTTGCACCCTTTTTGAAAGCTTCATGCCAACAGCTACACAGACCTAGTGCCTCTTGACTTGTTATTTAAACAGGGTTTGAAGTTAGACAAAAGTGGTTAGTCTGTTTATAAATAAGAAGTGCATCAAACTGCCTAGTTGCTTTTCTCTTTCTAGACTTTCTACACTTTTATTCCATTTTCAAATCCCCTGTGTCCAGTCACTTTGGCTGACTTAACCTGGGTCAATACCTGCCCTGGAATGGAAACCTGGAAAGCTGAGCCAGTCTTTGGCACACTGCTCCAGCTGCTGACTCTCTCAGTGATGTAGGAACACAAGATACCATGAATGGGAATTAAAAAAGGTAAAATAATTTCTCTTTGACAGCATTTAAAATCTGCTTCCCTGGTCCTTTGAAATATGCTTCTCCCCAAAGCTCCCTGTTCAAACAAAACCAGTGTACTGTACAGTGGATTGGTCACAGGCAACTCTGTTCTGCACCCACACAAAATTAGAAGTGACACTTAACTTCTATTGTAGGCCAGACATCAAGCAGAGTCATGTCCCCACTTATAGTTTATTTAAAGCCATATCTGGCTTTTTTAGGGATCAAAGAGAAGGGTGTCTAGGAGGGGGATGCTGCTCAGCAGAAGACCAGGAACAAACCAGTTCAGTTTAACCATACATGTCTTTGCTTCATGCTTACTTTTTGAATTGTTGAAATTTAACGTGGCAATTAAATTTTGTAAAGCACAAGACACCGAGTGGTGGCCTATAAAGTTTTTTTCAGTTTGTTAGTCCTTGTTAGTTCTCTGCAGTACCTGTTGCAAAGGTATGAGATAGGCTGGTGTCAATCAGTGCCATCCATAGATTCACAGAATCACAGAATGTGAGGGGTTGGAAGGGAGCTAGAAGATCATCGAGTCCAACCCCCCTGCCAGAGCAGGGGCACCTAGATCAAGTCACCCAGGAACAGATCCAGGCAGGTCTTAAGTGTCTCCAGGGATGGAGACTCCACAACCTCCCTGGGCAGCCCCTTCCAGAGCTCTGGCACCCTCACTGAGAAAAAGTTCTTCCTTGTGATGACCCTAAACCTCTTGTGCTCCAACTTGCACCCATTGCCTCTCGTCCTGTCATTAGATGACATTGAGAAAAGTCTGACTCCATCCTCTCTACACTCACCCTTAACATATTTATAAACATTAATGAGGTCCCCCCTCAGTCTCCTCTTCTCCAGGCTAAAGAGCCCCAACTCTCTCAGCCTCTCCTCATAAGGGAGATGCTCCACTCCCCTAATCATCCTGGTGGCCCTGCGTTGGACTCTCTTAGTGGAAGCCTCTGAAGGCTCAGAGGGCTTCTCAGGCTGAGGGCACAAAGCACCATTAGGGTACAAAGCATTCTGTCAGCAGCCAAGCCCTGGGACAGGATGTTTGGAAAGGGCACACAGGTTGGTTTTTTTTATCATGACTTGGACTCCCTTTCAAAGGAATACCATTTAAACCATAAACAAGGCACAGCCAGGCTCTCCCTGGCTTGCTATGTCCGTGTTCCAACCAGCTGAATGCCCCAGCCCTCTCCCCCTACCTCTAACCGAGTTTCAAGTTTACAAGTATCACAAATGAGTTCATTTCCCCTCATTAACTCTCGCAAGTAGCCGCCGCTCCTCTGAACTCTCCATTTCTCTGCCCCCAGATCCCTCAGGAGCTGTTGGGGCTGAAAAAATCCCTTCTGGCCAGGAGCAGTTTCGGCCAGCTGCCCAAACCAGAAGAACGAAGGGGGCCTCATTAGACCAGACAAGGCACTCTCACAACGGATGGGGAGGGGGATGAAATCAATGGGGAAACTTATCAAGGAGAAATCTGAGCAGCTTCATTTTTTTGCAGATAATTGTTTTCAGCAGGTTTCTTATTCGATACAAGCCTCGGACAACATGGTATTACAAACTATTGATCTCATGCTTCCAAAGTCAGTTTATGCCTTTCTCTCCATCCCAAGGCCTCAAATTTTCCTACTTCTCTCACCAGCCCACCAAGCCCCAGACCAATAGCTGAGATCCCAGGCTCTCCCCCCCCCAACAACAACTATCACTCCAAATACGCAGCATGGCAATTTTTTTTGTCCCTAGAAAGCCCTGTACTAAACAGCTGGTTTGAAAACTTTCCTGCACTTGCCAGATGAACTTTTGGACTGTCTCATTGACACTTCTACCAGATCCTCTGCCCCATACAAGGCTGCTTTCCTAAACCCCACCTCCCTATGTATTTTCTTTCAATTCAGGGTTTTTCTCCCTCTTGCTCTGTCTCATATGATTTTTGTGCCAAAGGCTCACATGAACCTTTTCTCAAATAGCAGAATAAACAACTCAAGGCAGCCGCACAGTTAGGGCAAGACTTGGCACAGGGATATTAAAACAGCATGTGCATTTCCCTCCAAAATCCAGCACTGAAGACATAATAACATTGAAGGCTGAAAGAAAAATACAGAACTTATAATAAGGTTAGGTGAAAGGAATTTCACTTCTTCCCGTATACAATGTACAATGTGGAGATGCATTTATCATCCACTGCAAAATCTCCTTTAATGATCCTTGGCTAGTCAAATTATTCCAAAAAGAGAAAAGCAAAGCTAAATCCAACCAAACCCATCATATGGATATGTTAATTCTTGAGAGTGGGCATATTCTAGTAAACAAAAGGCTGGATAGCACATGAAGATGTCTGGACTTGGATCTCAGCTCTCACAAAGGTTTTATATATGACATTGAGCAAAACACTTAGAGGGGGATTCAGTTGCTTAAACAAAGCTATCTAATACCATTTGAGATGCTCTAGGATACCCAAGACATCTGTGAAGGACTGGTCAACACAAAAATAAGACCCTGAGGCAGCAGCTGGAGGCCAGGATTTAGGCACCTGTACTTCAACCTGCACTATTTTTTGAGTGTCTGCTAAAGATACTTCATGTAGCTTTCAAAGCCCCTCAACTTCTAAGCTAATGTGATCATTACCCACCTCTCCTAAACCCCTGTGTCCTGTACCATCAATTACAAGGTATAATAATGACTTGTTTGTTGCACCAGAATATGGCTCTTCTGGCCAGCTTTTTCACTGAAAAAACAAAAGCATATTTTCATTCCTCCCTGCCTGCAACAGTCTGTTTTTCTCGAAGTGAAGAGTTTAAAGCTGGTTATGCTCTACCAGGACGGGTGCAGGCAGTTTGTGCCATCTGGTCCACTCACACTTGCCTTTTGGGCCCTGCACTACAGGCCCTGTTAATCTCCATGAAAGCTGCTGTCACACAACCTAACAGCCTGTTTCTTGTATTTGTCACTGCAGCCACCCATTGGGCTTTATTAGGAGTGTGAGGCATGAGCTGTAAAACCCAGTATGGAGGCTTCATTGTGATGTGTGACACTCTGCAGCATTTGTCAATCAAATTGTGATTGTCACAGTCTTTTGATATATATGATGGCATAGGTTGACCAGTCCACATACGGAGATGCTGACCAAGTTCAGTTCAAGGCCCCATCTAAGTACTGGTGTGTTTTGCTGCTTTGGGGAGCAGGGGGGAAAGCTCAGATAGCCATTCCTTACAATCCCTGTGCCAGGATCTGGCCATCCTGTGATGCTGGGAGAGCAAGTGGGGACTAATGACTACAAAGCCTTTAACATAGTCCAGTATTACAGTGCACTGAAAGCCAGCTGCCCAGAAGATGATGGAGTAGTTTATATCCCCGTTGCTGATTTGGAAAAGAGTAGCAGCAACCTTGGCCATATCAGATAAAGATTTCTGATATCTGAATGGCTTCACAGCTGGGGTGCCATCAGTTCAGCAGCTGTTGCAGGTTGGGTGGCATGCCCTTGCTTCTCTATGAGGCCAGGACCTGCTATCATCTCCTCTGGCCAGGGGCTGGCTGACTGTGTGTGCTCTGAGCAGACTTCACAGCACAATTGCATTTCAGAATTAATCACCCATGCCCAAATTGCTGGTGAGTCTTTCAGAGACAGAAAACTTTGGCAGTTGTGGTTGTTGGTGGCCAGAGGCGATTCCCAGTGAATGTAACACAGACAGGGTGTTGGCTCTCACATTGATTTACTGCACACCCAAAACATAAATCACACTTTACTCCTGACTACTTGAGGATATAAGCATTTAAGAAGGGGAACAAAGTATTTCCAGGGTGACTCCTGCACATCCCTCTATTTCTGTGCTTCTGCCTTACCATGGGGTGCACATGGGTATCAGGTGCTTTTATAACTCCTTCTCAAGGGTAAAGAACACAAGCACTTGGGACATCCATACACAGACACCTCCTCCCAGGTCTGATGCCACTACTGCCAATGCTTCACCGTCAGGTTTGTGCCAACCTGTGCATCCCTGATTCAGGTGAGTGGAAGCTCTCCCAAACTAGGGGCTGTAGGAGACAACCTAGCATTAAAAATCTCCAGAGGCCACTGTGTAGGGGGTGAGGAAACTGCCTCAAAGGCCCAAGGAATAAGAGAACTGCAGACAGGGTTCCTGCTGCACAAAGGCAGTTTTGAAGTGGAGATCTTCCTCTGCTGCCCTATTCCTCAGACACCAGCAGAGCAAAGTTATCCTCCCCTTGTCCTGTCTATGCCCTGCCAGGGGTTGCACAAGCAGCACAACCTGCTACCCTGACTGCATTCACACAACATTCACCATTACACCAGCAGCTACTAGCTCTCTGCTACTCAACAACAACCAGGTTGGTTGGCAACAGCAGAGTAAAATATCAAATCAATGGTGTTTCTGAGGAACTTTGTAAGAGCTCAACAAAAGTGAGGACATTCAAAGCTCAGAGCTTAGCATAGCAAGAGGTCTCCGTGGAGCGTCAGATGATGAGAAACAGATTTGCTGCATTACACAGTCATGTCAAAGGGCTGTGCTGGAGCTTTAGCTGACAGCAAGCCTGAATTTCTTTGCACTCGCTGGCTTGAGCCTGACAGAGAACCCCTGTAGCCTTGTGTTTCATATTTTGCCTCTCTTTTTATTTTTTTCTTAATTTCATTGATCAAATTCTGATGTGTCTCTTGTGTCCCTTACCTTACTCCAGACTGGCCCTGCTGTTTTTGCCATAGGGGTGACTTTAGAATAACTACTGGGGGGTAAGGCATTGCTTGTTATGATGAAGGGATGGTCCACAGCTCAAATTGCACCAATTAACTTACAGATGCATTATTAAATGGTAGGAAGTCATGGTACAAACTTTTCATGTTAAACTAAGATGCAGTTCTTGCTTGGTTTGGAGCAAACTGATTTCAAAGGCCTTTAATAATACAAGCACATGGTATTTCTCTCTGGCCATTTGGTGTAGTTTCCCATGAGGACTGTCTGTTGACAAAAAGTAGATTTATCTAAGAAGCACAATGTTAATAATTTCTAAAGTCCCTAGTTGTTCTGGAAGACAGTCCACAAAGGCAGCTATTCCAGAGTAGCTATCATCAGAGCATAGCTGTGTTGACTGTACAACAGTTCCACTTCCCCAGGAGGACAGAACCTATCCCATTCCTTCTTAATCCAAAATGAGCTGCTAAGGAAAAATAGCCTGGTCTGTCTGTCCCAGGGTCTGCACCCCTTAATTTAATTAATTTATTATTATACTTTTATTTAGATGAAAAGTTATTTTTGACAATCACAAAGACTTAGAAATTATCTCAGCTGAACCAAAAAAAGCCCATATGATACAAAACAAAGGGGGCTTAACAGATCTTTTCTAGTTAAGGGACACTTGCAATGACTAACAAGTAGTAGTAGTATCTGCAGAGATGTTCCAGTGTGTGTGCTGCCATACAAATTCTCATCCATATGGTAAATAGTGGATTTTTTTCCTACAACTCAGGGAAAGCCATTAAAAGATTATTAAACTCAGATAAATGGAGACCAATGAACACAGAGATGGGGCAGGTAGCTCTGCTGATGGTGGGGAACCTGGAAATCTACAATAAATAGACTTTTACAATAATTAGACTGTATCTGAAATGCCTCAAATCCTTTTTTTCTCCCAATTCAAGGGAGTGAAACATGTTAAAGTTCTATATTCCAGGTCCATGGAGTCCCTGGATGTTCCTAGCAGGTGTTGCACACGGTTACACCAACAGACCAGAGAGATTGCTCTCACAATACAAACTCATTAACAACAGCAGCAACATCTGGAGCAGGACATTGCTTTCATGAGCCACAGGACATGATTATGTTTGGGAAAGTTCTACCATAATACCAAACTGCTGAAGACATAATTAGAAGATATTTATTTGCTTTTAATAATTTTTTTGCTTTTTTTAATAATCAGGAGAGGGAGAAATGGGATTATTTTTGTAAAGAAGGTGCCCACAAAGCTATATGAAAATTTTAAGGCTTCGTTTGCACAAATCAAGGACTTGTTTTCATAAACCAAGGAGCAGTTTTGCACGGACTCCAGTGAAATGTTGCACAGTGCCACTGGGAGGTGTCACTATATAGCAATAGCATCAGGCCAAAGGAAAGAGCTGTGCTGAAGACAGCAGAAGGCTCCTGCTTTATTTCCAGAGGGACTATAAAAAGGGGGAATGGGAAGGAGTGATTAACACTTGGATGCCTGACACTTTTGACACGGGGTGCCATCCACCCACTGAGTGTTTTAAGATGACCAGTCCTGGCCACAGGGTTGAGTGATTTATGTTGTTGACCTCTCCTTTAGTCAGTCAGGATCAACACTGACCAGTAACACAGTCCCCTGTGCACACACATACACACAACCCCCAAAGGCTTACACATTAGTGCAATCTTTACCAGGCATCAATAGATTTGACACTGACGAGGTTTAACAACAAACCAAACCCTAGCTTACTGACCCTTCCCAGGGAGGTTGTGGAGTCTCCATCTCTGGAGACACTTAAGACTCACCTGGATCTGTTCCTGGGTGACTTGGTCTAGGTGATCCTGCTCTGGCAGGGGGGTTGGACTCGATGATCTTCTACGTCCCTTCCAACCCCTAATATCTATGAAACTATGAAACTGCCCAGCTAAACACATCAAGCCTCTTCCTGCTACTCTTTCTAGCCCTCTTTCTTAGCATCTCCCTCCCTCTGAGCATTTAGCTGGATCTCCCTTATTAAACTGATCAAGCATCTGATTCAAAAAATGTTTGACTGCATCTGCATTTTTGCCCAGGCTCTTATCCATTTGTTTATTTTATTTGGTGTTTCATTTGACAACACAAAAAAAAAACAACCCCTCCTGACTGGTCTGCTTTTTTTTTTCTGCAAGTAGCAAACAAATAGAGCTATTTCTCCGTGGTAGCAGAACTGAACAAATCAGAAAGGGTTTACAACCTTCTTTACAGATTTTATCACCCAAACAATTAGGTGGTATCAGTGCTGTCATTTAGATAAAATAACAGAGACCCCCTACTCCATTCTCACTGATGCTTTGCAAGGAGAGGAGAAAAAAAAAATAAATAAAAGTGTATCAGCTGGCTTTGAAGGCTGGCTGAATTTCAGATAAGGTTATTACATGAAGACCAGTCCCATCTTTCTCCACTGTCTCGTGAAGCTATCTGTAGTCGGTTAGCACTTTGACAAATGGCTAACATCCACCCATTAACCACCAGCCCTGGGGAGGAGGCACAAAGCCAGCTGAAAAGCTGAGCCTACCCAGGTCTCTGCTTCCACCCTACAGCTCACCAGCTGGCAAGGGAAGGCTTGGGGTGCTTCATGAATCCCTGCTTGGGCAAGTCTCTCAACCATGTGCAAACAAAAAAAAGAAAATCGTAAAAATGAAATACTGAGGCAGGCCTGCCAGCTTGTAGAAAGCAAGGACAGTGAAAAGTCTGAGCACTCTGTAAATCAGGTTTGATAAGAAGTACCTGTTAGTGAAAGTTTTACTGCATTCTTTGGCTCTGGAAATGGAAAAAACAAAAAAACAACAACAAAAAAAAAAGAAAAAAAAAAAAGAGGAGGAGGCATCCTTAAATGAGGTGAGAGTCTGTACAGAAAAGAAAGCTGAAAGCTCTGCTCTGCAGGAGTTTGGGGAAAACATCCTCCCTCTGTCAGCAGCACCCGTGAGGAAACCTGGCAGAAAAAGAACTCCACCTGCACTCTTCAGCCCACAGCAGCTCGGGCCATGGCTGCACGCTCTGCTGCACCTCTTAGCAAAGTGCCCTGATGCTCAAGGGGCTCTTCTCCATGGCACCCACTGATTCCCAGCCATACCAGGAGGCTGTGGTGTTCATGCCAGAGAAGGAAGGGGCATGAGGAAACAACCTGCTGGCAGGATGGGTGGCAGATCCAGCCTCTGCTTGGCTTCCCCACTCCCCTCCCTGGCACACAGATGGCCCAGCCCTGGGACTGGTCCTCCTAATCTCCCCACAGCCCAGCTGGGTGGTAAATGGGAGTGGGGAGCAGTAATCCCCTGGCTCCTGCTGGTCATTGTGTGAAGGGGTTAACACTTTCCTGCCCTGGAGAAGCTTGTTTCTTCCTTGGCTTCTGCTCTGCTTTTCCAGCAGAGCTATTGGGAAACATTCCTGCCATGGCTGGAGGAGGTGGAAGTGTTTAAGAATTAACCCAGCCAGTAAAGACTAGGAAGCAAAAGGAAGAAAGGCCACAGATGTGAATAAAACCAGCTGTTTCACACTGACATGCACTCAGCATCTCCTTCTGCCCAAGCCCAGCGGCTGCAACTCACCAGCATTGGGCAGTTCCCAGTTACAGCAGCCACGAGTCACTCTCCTGGCCAGTCAAGGCCAGCAGCAGCTGAACCCCACATGGAGCTGCTCATAGAAACTGCAGCAAAGAGGGAAATAATGACCAGTGCCTCTGCAATACTTCCTTAGGTTTCCTAAGAGTTGTCAACTGTGTATTTCAAGCCTCTTAGTTTCTAATCCCCACAAATGGAGGTGATGCTGTGCTTGAACACTAAGGAGAAAAAAGTCATTTTCATCTAAGGAGAAGTGGAGGAGACTGAGGGGGGACTTCATTAATGTCTATAAATATGTTCAGGGTGAGTGTAGAGAGGATGGAGCCAGACTCTTCTCAATGTCATCCATGACAGGACAAGAGGCAATGGGTGCAAGTTGGAGCACAAGAGGTTTAGGGTCAACACAAGGAAGAACTTTTTCTCAGTGAGGGTGACAGAGCTCTGGAAGGGGCTGCCCAGGGGGGTTGTGGAGTCTCCATCTCTGGAGACACTTAAGACCCGCCTAGATCTGTTCCTGGGTGACTTGGTCTAGGTGACCCTGCTCAGGCAGGGGGGTTGAACTAGATGATCTTCTAGGTCCCTTCCAACCCCTAATATCTATGAAGTCCCCAAACCCACTGGCTGTTCAATAGGCTGCTCCATCATGTAGTGGCACCTCCCACATTATCACTGGATAATAAAACATTCGCCAGCACCACTCCTATTTTCACTTTCTGTAGGGCTCCATTTTCTTAAAAGCATTTTTTAATTAAAAAAAAATAGTCCTAACTGCCTCTTCTGCTTCACTGATTGTTGATAATAGGAACTGGGTGATGATGGCACATGGAAACCAAACAAAGCGAAAAGGAGGGAACAGAGATTTAGGAAGAGATTTCAAAGATATAAAAATAGCATCAGTGATGGTCAAGTGAGGAATTTTCTTCTCTGCCTGGGGAACCAGAAAGGCAGGGAGTGATTAATGCTCGAGCTCCCCTGGTCAGGTTACCCACCTCGGTGATTCCAAGAAGAGTGGAGCAGTGCAGCTCGAGTTCAGAAGGGGAGCTGAAGCATAGCAGAGGCTCTTTGATGCATTAAGACAGCCCAAGTCAACAGCAGGTCTGGCTGGAAGGGAGGAGGCAGTCTTGGAGAACGTGACCTACATAGGGGCTCCAGCCTCCCAGGCAGCAGTGAGGGGAATCAGCAGCTTACACAGCCACGGACATTTCCTAAAATACTTACAATTGCTGTACTCAGCAGCTGCTCCATCCCCTCCCTCAGTGTGCAAGTCCTCACAGAAAAGCAGACCAAACATTTCTATGGGGTTTTACTGAAGTATGACTTATGAGTGACTTACAATGATTTCATTAAATATAAAAAGAAAGAAAGGAAATTAATCCATCCATTTATTCAAATCCCCTGCTCTGATCTGAAGTCAAGCACAAAACAATGTTTCCTTCCCAAGCTAGCAATTATTCTGTAAAAATAACCTCACAAATGGAAGGAAGAGGTGCTTTACATTTTATTTTCTCTAGGAAGTAATAATAATTTTTAAAGGGGTGATATACCTCCAACCCTGTTTTTCCCTTAAAATGACCTCAAGCTGCACAGGAAAAATATTTGCTCTGAGTGCTTGAACAAACCTCAGTGAATTAAGTTTTTGTTGTTAATGGCACGGCTGCTGTTTATCTGCAGAGAATCAAACCAGATGTGGAAAATAACTGAGGTTTTGGTGGCTCAGCAGCTTGCCCTTCAACCTCGGGGAGGAAACCCTCTGCCTAAATCTGGTCAAGGATGCAAACAGCCCTAAAGCCTCGGAGGTGGCTGGGTTTGTCTGTCGCAGCTATCAGATCCACCCAGTTCCTAGAGGGAGTCAAGAGGTGAGAAGTGGGAGCCCCAAATGGACTCCAGAGGGAGACCTGGGTGCTTTGGCACCTCTGAGACCTCCTTAGGGAAACTTTTGCATGGTGCATGCTTGTGACATTATTGAGGGTTAATTAAAATTTCAAAGCCCTTCAATTTCTCTGCCACCCCGGAGAAAATAATGTGTTCAATCCAATAAAATTGATTGTGAAAAGCTTTTTTCTGCCATCAGAATTTTCCCCCAGACTGTAATGATGAGGTACCTGGAGAGCACTAATGTGGAAAAGCAGCCGTGGTCCACAGCAGAAGGTCAGGGTGGCCCCCCCCTGCTACCTCCCTCCCCAGGATCAGGCTGCACCTCCCATGCTGTGGGGAGAGGGACTCTTGCTAAAGAACAGGGGGAGCACCACTACACCCAGAAAGATGCACAGCAACTTAGTTCTCATGAGGTCCTGAAGGGGGCATTTCCAAAGTTTAGTTGGAGATGTGTCAGAAAATCTTTGCTTTGTGGCTCGTACATTTGTGTTGAAAACTTTTGCAGGAAGAAACAAATTCTGTGTTTTGGCCAAACATTCAAAATGCAGAAAATGGAAGGCAGCACTTCCATGAAGTCTCTGTGGCTGCTAAGTAGTTTCCACTGGAGTCAGCCTTGCCAAGCTTTCATGTGGGTGAGAAGATGTACATCCTCCAGTGAGAGACCAATCCTATCACATGCACCAGGGAGGCAAGGGCAGCAAAGTCACATTATGCCCCATCTGATAAGGCTGTGCTGATACTCTTGCAAAACTGAATAAACACCCTGTTGATCCAGTCAGCTTCATCAGAACATACAGGTTAGCATTAAAAGGTGCAGGTGGATAAAATATCTCTGGAGCATTACAAGAAAAGTGTATGCAGGTGTTATGCTGATCTCCACAGGGCTCTCTCCATGTGGATGGAAGAACTGCTGACTTATAAAATCAGGTTGCCTTTGTAAAGCCACACACAGATCTCCTTCTCTCCCCTCCCTGGAGAAATCAGGGTTGCGAAGAAGCAAAGCTTTCTTCCTTCTTGATGTTTCCTAACTAGGCCAGATCACTTTGGAAGATGGCCAGAAGTTAATTTAATATTCACCACTGACCTGTTTTATTCCTCTGAGGTTTCAAGTAAAAAGTTGGGTGAAAGCCTTTTCCTCTGTCTGAAAGTGTGCCACCGTTAATGCCAATCCCTGAAGCACAGCACAGTCTGCAGAGCACACATAAATGATTTATTCAGAGCTACTGCTACTTACTTGCTCCATCAACGCAGAATAAACTGCTTCCTTTTTTTTATTTTAGCATCCTTCTTCACGTCTCTTCAGAGTCATGAAAGAGATTTGGAAAAGAGGGAAGAAATACTAAACTCCCAGCTCTCCTCCAGCTGACTGCGCATCAGCTGCTTAGCCGGGGGATTATGCAGCCCTGTGATCTTCCATGCAAAGCTGAAACCCTCCTGCTAACCCTCCACAACTGCCTGCAGTACAGAGGTGCTGTTCTGGCCACTGGAAGTAAGAGAAGGTAAGGGGAGGAAACTGCATGGGCAGAAAAGATCCTTTTTTTCTGGTTTACTTTTTTTTTTTCCTTTAATATCATGTGAAAATCCAAGGCGAAGTGCAATAGAGAGTGCAAATAAATGTGAAGATAAAATGGCTATTTTTCTTTGGGCAGGCAGAGGGCATTGTGATCAACCAGCTGCCCCTACAGAAGTCACTTCTTCACTGAATTAGGAATTTACAAATACTATACTCACACGTGTGTGTGTTCACATGCAGGATCACCCATTACCCCTGCAGCAGATTCTGTTCCCAACAGCACTACTCACTTTGGAAATGGCCCTAAATACCAAGCATATGTGATGGGTTGCAAATCCTCTTAGTTTCCATTTTCTGCAACAGGAGTTGTGTGTCTTCAGCTCCTCCTAAGACTTAGTTATGAAGGAAAATACATTTCTAGGCTTGCCACTGTGTGCTCAGCTACCTAACCTAAGTTGCTGGTTGTGACAGGGACATTGAATATAAATTAACAATTCTGGATTGGGTCTTTTTTTCAGAAGAGGGATGAACTGCTGTACTGTAAATGCTGATGTCCCAGTCAGTGGTGGTCATTAAAGATCTTGATACATCTCACAGAATAACTACTGGTCCTTTTTTTTCAAATCAAGCTGCCTTAGAAGAAAACACCCTTCTTTTAATTGGAAAAACTGCTGAAGTTCTTGAACAT
The DNA here is from genome assembly GCA_013401355.1 of Ceyx cyanopectus. Taxonomy (NCBI): domain Eukaryota; kingdom Metazoa; phylum Chordata; class Aves; order Coraciiformes; family Alcedinidae; genus Ceyx; species Ceyx cyanopectus. The sequence goes on from VYZU01032452.1 coordinate 69,380, forward strand.
GTTTTTTTCCAGTGAGTCCTGGTACCTGTGTTAAACACTGGCACTACTATTTCTGCCTTGAGGGCCTTTCAGACACCACAGTTTCAGGCAGAGGATCATGCTGGACAGAAGGTGTGTAGAAGATGATCTACATTATTTGATGCTCACAAAATCATATCAGAGGCAGATCTTGATGGATGCTTTACAGGATACAAATATAAACTGTTCCATATAGACAAATCCCTCTCAAAGGAAGGCCAGACTTTCAGCTGCCCATGATTTCAGTGATGCTTAGGTGACACAGCACTTCTGAAAACTCCCAAGAGGCAGATATACAACCATGGATTAAACCTGTTGAAAATCTGCCCAACAGGGTGTTCAGCTCATCTAATACCAGATATCTGAAAGTGAAGTGCCTACCCCAATTCATAGATAGATATAGATATTAGGGGTTGGAAGGGAGCTAGAAGATCATCTAGTCCAACCCCCCTGCCTGAGCAGGGGCACCTAGACCAAGTCACCCAGGAACAGATCCAGGCATGCAGTCATCCAGACTCCTCTGTACATGAACCTCTGGAGGGCAAGTCCTTTAGTTTACCTTGGATGCCTCCATCATGGTGAATATCCACCCTCAAGCATCTGCCACTCTGCCTTCACTCTGGAGCAAGCCTGGAGCACCCTAGACCAGATAAATCAGGGTTTTTTTTTTAGAAAAGAGAAATTCCAGCCTCAGAAATTAGTTGGAATCTTTTCCTCTTTTGCCTTGTTTCTTGGCAGAGATCCCTATTGGGAAGGCTCTCTAAGGAACTTCTAACCTTTTTTTTTTGGAGGAGGAGTCTTTTCCTCACAATAAATAAACATGCAAGGCAAATTTTGCAGAAAAATGGAAACTGAAAATTGATGTTTTGTTTGTTTTTGCCCTCTTACGAGACTAACCTTGACTCTGTGTGCCAAACTCCACTTAACAAACAGCTCCCCTGCCACCTTCACAAGCTCTGGTCATTGCGTGAGGGCTCCCAGCAAACATGTCCTCAGCAGCTAAGTTGCTGCTGACACAGAGCCCAGCCCTCCTTTGATTTACAAGCTCCTTAAGCTGCTCCGATGCAAACATCCTGCAGCCCAACATTATTGAATAACTCGTACGACCTGTCTCCTGTGATTTCCATCAAAAACACCTGGCCTAAAAGATTTTCATAGATAATAAATCCAGGTTTTTATCAGGATTTCTCAAGTGATGCTGAGCAAGATGTTTGTCCTATGGGACAGTGATGAAAACTTCCTTTAGCAAAAGATGGTTTTTGAAAGAAGTGAAGATTTTCTTGTGATTTCCAAATCAATATCATCACTTGGGAGGCACATAAAAGGGAAGGTGTTTGCATAGAAAGAAAAATCCCTACTAAGGAAGACATTTTGCATTGTTCAAAAATGTATGTGGATGAGAAACAAAAATCTCCTATGTCATCATTACCTAATGTTTAATTAAGTAAGCAATCCTGCTTTACCAGAAGGGCAGCAATCTTTATATTTTGGAGCAAAAAGAAGCAGACATTTCAGCAATACAAAGCCAAAGCAAGAAACTGCAGGCACGCAACAGCAGTTGGTGTTTTGGTTTGGGTTTTTTTTTCTGCCAGTGGTGGAAATGGTTCCCTTCACATATCAAACAGTGAATTCACTTCTTAAGGTTAATAGTTCAAGTGATAAAGGCATGCTGGATAAGAAAACAGAGGAGAGAGAATCATCTCATGTAGTGTGACTTATTTATACTGTACATCAATAAAATAACAACTTTCAACCCACTTAGTGACTTTTGGTATAGGGACAGAAAGCAAGCACACCTAAGGAGGGAAGGAATATTCAGGTTAACTGTACAAATTATTTATACCTTGTAGTTATTTTGGAGGAAGAAGGGGGGCGGGGGGAAGGGGAAGCAGCAGAATGTACTTCAAATAGCATTATTTATCATTTCCTGACTAAATATAGCATGTGTCTCAGGAAAAGATTGACTTGGGCTTTCCAGTGAGCAGAGAAGGGAATTAACCCATGCTGGGTTTAGCATAAACTGGTAAATCCTTCAAATGAAATCCACACTTTATAAATGAAAGTCCAAGCTGAGATGCTGGAACTGGATGTGAGGAGAAATATTCCCCTTTTGATGATGGTGTGCCTTGAAAAAAAGGATGATTTTCCCTTGCTAACAGCTGAGCCTCGTGGAATCTCTGTGGTATTGGAGGATGACCTACCCTTCTTCAGTCAACAACCAGCTGCAAGGAGGAAACCCACACCCAAATTTGCCAAGGAAACTAACCCTGGATAATCACTTAGTTGGTAAATCTGAATACAAGTGAACCTCAGTGCTCCAAGAGATCCAAAGGCAGAGCAGCGTGAGTCCCAAGAAAGGAATGAACACATTTCTGAAGCTGTGAGGCCCTGTGTTTGTGTAAATCCTGGATTTCCCCATTTTTCTGGTGGTATCTGACCTTTGGCTTGCCTGCCTCCGCAGTCTGAGTGAACAAAATTGGCAGTGCTGCTCACAGGAAGGATTAAGCAGGAGCACTATTTCAGTATTATGTTCCAGCACTTACCTCAAAAGCCGTGCAAATGTGCAAAATAATACGTTCCATTAAGTGATGAAAATTCACATGAAAATTGAAATAATGATACCTTTGGAAGAGCAACAAATATTTCACCATGCAAAAGCACACTCGCCTTTGCACTTGGAGCACCAGGCTAATTTTACAGCCCTCAGAATCAACTCAGTCATTTCTATTTTGTCAGCTATAGCTCGCTAGGGTACTATAAACATAAACCAAAAGAAGCTGCCAGCTCAGCTTCTAGAAAGCAAAAAAAAAAAAAGAAACAAACCTCACGTCTCCAAACACAAGCCCTGCTCTGAAAGGACACACAGAGCAATTATGGGATCTGCTCCTAAGAGTGAAAGAGGTGGGTGCCTCCTTCCCACTGGAGACAGTACCCCTTTCCCAAGGCTTTCCAGATGGGTTGCTGCAAAGGTTGTAGGACAGAGACTGACATCTCTCTGCTGCAAAGAGACTGAGATTTCTCAACTGAGAATACTTCTCATTTCAATCCCCAGTTCCTTCCTGGCCCCAGATATCACTGCTGCTATCCCACATATGTTATTAGGAATTATATACATCCAGTATGCTGAGATGAAAGCCTAAGGCTCCAGACAGTGCTCTTTCCAGTGCAGAAGTTGCTCCCATGTTATCTGAAATAATTTGTATGTCTGGTTTTCTGTCTTCTCTCCACCATCTCTTTTCCTATCAGCACCATCCATGTTTGCATTGTGATAACTTGACAGATACACAAACAAGTAGCTTATAAAGATCTTGAGCATTTATAATCTTCCCGTTACTTTGGTGTTACATTATCTGCTCTGCCTGTCTGGAGTAAAAGCAGGTGAGGAAGACTGGATGCCTCAGCTATTCCTAAAGGGTTATTGAGCTTTTCTTCTAAATTACCAGTTCAAATGCAAAGTCAGCAGTTGAGCATCCATACAACTTGCTCCAGTTGCCTTGCAGTGCTCCTGAACTGCCTTAACTCTTACAAAATACATTCCTCCTTCAGCACAGACCTTGTTGCAGTGTGACCTGCAGCCACAGCCCAGAGGCCTGCCACTGAACAGGTGCCTGCCATTGCCTTGCTTCTAGAGAAGGCAGTGGTTAGCACCTGCATGGGGCACGTGGGCCCTCAGAGAGCTTCCTCTTGGGCTGTATGTTGGCATTGGTGAAGGGCAATGCAGCTGGTCTGCAGGGCCAAACACTGCTGAGGACCTTTCTGTCCACATGACCTGTAGCTTGGGGGATTTTCTGCCCCTGGCCCAGCTCTTGATGGGCCTGTGGACTGAGTGCTACTAGCAGAAGTACACTGGGTGACCTCCTGGGACATAGAATCTGGTTTGGTTTTACCCAGAGGGTGAACTGCTGTGCCTGGCATGGCTTCATACTAAAAAGCAAACTCTGACTATGGGGAGAAGCCTACTGGACTGAAGTTTGGCTTCTAAGATGTGGGTCAGGCAGGAAAAGGTCACCCTGCTGCCTTCCACACAGCCCATCCTGTCAGCCCTCAGTAAGGTTTCTCAGTGACAGTGCCAGAGCTCTGGAAGGGGCTGCCCAGGGAGGTTGTGGAGTCTCCATCTCTGGAGACACTTAAGACTCACCTGGATCTGTTCCTGGGTGACTTGGTCTAGGTAACCCTGCTCAGGCAGGGGGGTTGGACTGGATTATCTTCTAGGTCCCTTCCAAACCCTAATATCTGTGAATCTGTGAACCCCTCCCAGCACAGGGGGAGACCACCAGTGGTCTTGCTGTAGCCAAACATGTGCCAAATGCAGTCAACTGGCTCCTACCCACTGCCCAAACTTCTCATGGAAGCACAGTCATGTATACACGGATGCCACTGATATCCAAAACAGTTTCAGGAGTAGCATGCAGGCTTCAGCAGGTGTGGCAGGCTATTTTGCCATAAATAGCAGAGAAAATGGGTCAAGCTGTGACTCACACATGTATGCTTGTGTAGGGTTTTGCCCATTGAGCCTGGAGCTGCTCTAGTATTTTCAGTGGAGTAAATCAGAGATGGCCTAAGAGGCTCCACAGACAACGTACTCCTTCAGTTTCACATGAACTGCTCCAGCATCTTCACCAGTCCTTTTGGAAATTATTACCTGACACAGGAAAAAACAAGACATTTTTCCCTTTGAAGAGCTGCTGGTTATTACTGTGAATTATTGTTCTCCTGACCTGGTCTTTACATGTTTTACAGGCACAGACTATTGCATCTTCTCCTCGCCTGTGTCACTGCCAAGCAAACCAGGTTGAATTCTTGGAAAGCACAACTGACAGCCTAGCACCCTCCCAGCTTCCTTCTTTGTTGCCCTTTACTGAACTCTGGCCAAATCACCTCTGTTTTTCTGGCATCAGAGCCAACTCCAAAATTCCAGTTATAGATCAAGTCTCATGGAGACAGGAATTACAGTCTCCTTCCCTGGGACCTGAAGTGTCACCATAATGCCTTATGTTTTAAACCTCCTTTGAAGCCAGTTAGTGAAGCACTGCCCACCCTCTCACATGCTCCTTCAGCACAACCATGTTCCACTTCAAAACATCAAAACCATATTTCATGTTTTTCCCTAGAGCTTACACTTGTGTTTTTAACAAGTCAAATCTCACTTTGTTATTTTCTGCTCATTTTTTTGCAACCTGGTAAGGCCTGCCTGCCTCCTTGTTCAGCAGTGCTTATGGTTCTCACTGGCTTTTCCAATTCTTCCAAGATAATATCACCTGCAAATTCTTTGATTGCTGTTTGAAAAGAGAGTCTTCCTAATAATAACTCCAAGCAGAACAGAAAGGAGAAGAAAAGAGAAGAAAATAAGAAAAAGGACTAGATGCATTAAGACAGCAAAGCAAGCTGCAGAGGCAATCTAAAGTGGCACACTCTGACATCACATAGATACAGAATACTTGGAACACAAAAGGATTTTTCTTTTCACCTAGAAGAAGAAATTATCTAAATATTGCAAAACAAATAGTAACATCTCTGCTCTTCCCAATAACAGACATTATTCATTGATCTTTCAGAGACATTAAGGTTTAGAAATTTAAAGGGATTTGCCCAAGTCAGCATAGAGAAAAAATTTCATGCAGAGATGTCCTGATTTTTGCTCTGTAAAAGCAAAAGCACATTTAATATAGATCTATATAGTTTGATTCTAGACTCTGCTATCTGAGCTCTCAGGAGTGTGCTGCAGTTTGATTAATTCCAGCTAAATGAGTATCTATATAACATCAGCAATAGGGAACCCACAATCAAACTCAGTTTGGTTTCAGAGACAAGATTTCACTTGCAATGTCTCATCTTATTTCAAGAGATTTCATTTTTCTTTCTAATTGCTCTCTAGTTGCACAATCCCCCCTTGTGGTACTGAGTTCTTAGCAAGTGCTTAATTAACAAAAACAAAAATTATGATCTTTCTTCTTTCTCAGATTGCTAGTGAAATTGCTTCATTGACATATTTTCTAAAAATTCTCTATTTCTGGTTGGCTGTGTCTGTGAGCAATGAAATGAGACACGACAAAGAATGTGAAGCAAAGCTAAGGAAAAGGAATGAGTTTTGAATTTAAATTTTAAAAGCCTCAACATTTCATTTATGCAATTAAGAGCAAATAATTTAGTTTTGTTACTGGGGTTTGACTTAAGCACAGTCTCTCATTATGAGTACAGTGTATTTCAAAATAATGTAGCCAGATAAAGCAAAACAAAACAAAGCAAAGCAAAACAAAGCAAACCACAGCTACAAAGAAAGGTGGACTTCATTCTCTTTGGACAAAGTAATAAGAAGAGTGACAGTAAGAGATGATTAATATTCCAGATGGTAGCACAGTCTGTAATTAAAACATGATACGCCAAAAGATTACAGCCAAACAAGAAGCCTGCCCTCATCTGCTTCTTAGTATTACTAATTGTACAGTTATTAGGCCAAATAGTAGCTTTTCCTCATTATACTAATTCCTTTATGTGCTGTGGAGCTCTGGTCTTAAAGTCCCAAACACCAGAAAACCACTTTGTGCCATGAATAACCCTGCAGAGGCAGAGAGGGACACTTGAGAGAGACAGGCAGAGAAAGTGGATGGCATGAAGGAGCTCCTCATCACTCTTGCCTTCAAATCTCTTCCCTACAGCCACCAAGACAATGCTTGGCTAGAGATTCTTCTCTTGTTCTCTCTGCCACTCCCTGTGCTGCTTCTTTGAGATCTGGAGCAGGATACCCAGCAGGGTTGTGGAGTCTCCATCTTTGGAGACACTCAAGACCCACCTGGATCTGTTCCTGAGTGACTTGGTCTAGGTGATCCTGTTCTGGCAGGGGGGTTGGACTAGATGATCTTCTAGCTCCCTTCCAAACCCTAATATCTGTGAATTTATGTGAATTTATCCAGATGAGGGTCACGGACACCAAGTGTCTGGGAGGGATCACAGCCCCAGGTCTCATATGGAAGGTCGTCCTGCAAGAAGGTGTCTGGGTGCCCACACTGCAGTGCCAGAAGATGTCCTGTCAGCAGCCAGCTTGCACTCTATCATGATGGTTATCTTGTTGTGCTTTGCTGTAGCATAGAACAGAGTGTCATCTCAGGGCTTGCAGTCCTGAGGCAAACTCTCTCCCAGAAGTGCACTGAAGTGCCCCATCCCCTGCACAGCAACATAAAGCTGAGCATTTCCACTTCCATCAAGGCAAGTTTGACTCCACACAGATGAACCAGCTGGGAGCTGCTCACTAAACATCCTTCCTGCATCCCTACAGAAGCACACTTGGGTTTTGAACAGGCATTGTATGCATGAGCTGAAGGCCGTGGGGCAGTTTGTGCACGTGGATAACATGGGTACTATTTGAACACACATTAAAAACACTTTCCCGCTGGAACTTGGCATTTTTTTTTAACTTCAAACACATGCTGTATTTAATCTAAACAGAGCTAAGAGAGAATGTGAAGAATTGGATGACTTTCAAAGTCCCAACAGCCCAGCTTTTCAAATCCCAGACCACCCTTCATCTGATTATTTGTGGGCCTAATGAAGTAATTGCAGAGTGGCGGCCTGATTTCCTCAAATCAAATGTCAACAGTCACCAATCTCCAGGAGCTTACCCAGCCTGGTAACACAGTGACTCTGCAGCATGGGGGCCTCTGCATGTTTTTCATATTAGGGAGCAGATGGAAGCAGTAATTCCCTCTAGAGTGAAGGGATGCCTTGCAGCAAACAGTAGCAGATGACACACTCATTTCTGGAAATGTTTTCTTCTTCTACCCAACAGATCAATGGATTGTGGTGCAAAAGGAGCTGAAAGAGCCAGGCAGGGTCAGATAAAACACTGTAGAGGGGATGGGGGAACACAACAACCACCTCATAAGCTGTGGGTCTCAGTTTATCTGTGTGCAGTGCAGGGATTTGCTGCTCTGTAATAACAAAACTGGCCATGGTACCCAGGCAAAGAGCTCTGCAAAGCTGCTTGGCTTTTAGAAATGGAGAGCACATTAGCCCTGGCAGAACCATGCTATTCCTCAAGAACTATGCCATTTTTCACTAGGTAGGCTTTACAAGAAACCTTTCTGTAGAGAAGACTGCAGCCATCGTGGTGGCAGGATGGCTGTGGTCAATTGGCAAGTTGGCCTGCTTTCAGAAGGTACAGAGTGCCTCTGTTTAACTCACAGGTTTTGAAGAAGGGTCAAGAAGCCTATCAGATGTCTGACTTAAAGAATCAGAGAGTCCTTGAGGTTGGCAAAGACCTTTAAGATCACTGAGTAGAACTGTTGTCCCAGCATTGCCAAGTCCACCACTAAAACATGTTCCTCATAGGGAGGTAAGCTGCAAAACAGAAACCCTGGCTAAATTAAAATTATCAGGCTTGCTGTCTTTTAACTCTCTTTCAGACATGCTCTGCCAGTAAGGCAGCACATGTTTGCTTTGCCTGGGAAGGCAAGGAGCATGAGGGGCTTACAGCATCCTTGGAGCCTGAGAAGGAGACTCACAAAAAAAAAATGCTCAGGACATTTTAATTCAGCTTTTGCAATTCAGTACCTGCCAATAATATTTTGCTGTGCCTCTTTCCCTTACTCCCAGCAAGCAGAGACCAAAGCCTGCCCTTGGGAAAATACACTGGTTAAATTTGGAATAACACAAAGTAATAAAGGGACAGTAACTGGAAAACTATGAAGATAGAGAATGATGTGGCTTATGGTGGGATTTTTAAAATGTGTACATATTTGTTTCTCTTTCTTGCTGGTGATTACACACATTGCCAAACTCCAAGAGGCTGTTTAAAATCTCATCTCCTGCATAACTTGGTTATTTCCAACACTGGGAGTTTTCTGGAGTATTAATTTTAGTGCTCGTGCGTGACGACTTAGCCTATTTCTGAGCAACACAAGATCCCTCTGGCCAACTCTACCCCTGCTTCAGCTCTGACCTACATCTTCTCAGTTTCCTGATTCAAAGCTTCTCCTGTCCAAAGATTGCCTGTCAAAGTGTAGGTGCCAATCTATATGCTAAGGAGCAGAGAAGTGCCCCGTGGCAGACCAGGATCCTGTTCCCAGAGGTGAAAGGCCACCAGCTGGCAGAGCTGGCTTTGCTTTCTCCCCTGACTGACAACTGTCAGCAACCAGCCCTCTAGTTCACACTGCACCCCAGGAACTAAATAAACACCTCCATTAGGCAGTCACTCCAATAAATGCCTTCTTTCTTCCCTCATTTTCACTACCAATTTGTCGTGGGAGGCAAAAGACCACCTTGCTGGAGAGGCTTAGTTTTTTAATTGTGAAATAACCACCTCATTGACAGGTAGGTTATGGTACATGTTTAAAAATCCATTTAAATGAAAATAAAGTCAGATAGGCTGTTATGTAATGCAAATTTGAAATTTGCTTTTAATTCTGGTGAGCTCTTGCCAAGCTCAGGCGTCCTCCATGGCAAACAAAAGATCCTCTCCCATGAAGCCAAAGTGTGGGGGATTTTTCATCCCATTTTTTATCCTCAAACATTTAAACTTTGAAATTGAGCTTCTCCAGTGTAATTAAGCATCCAGAAGATTGTTGTTGAGGCCAGTCCAGCCTGCCCAGCAGTGAACACAAGGAAGGGTACCTCTGATGGCAGGTGTGCTACTTAACTATGCCCAGCTATATGCTGTGCCTTTAGACAGCTATTTGCCTTGTACACATGAACAGATCTTTTCCATGAATGACATTATCTGATGGTAAGGTCCAGACCTGATCTGATTAGAGGAATGTCACTTGAAACTGGGAAATTAAATTCTTCTGGCAGTCAAAGGCAAAGTAACTCTGTAAGCTGACAACAGATCCAAAATTAATTCTGATTTTTAGAAGAGATATCTTTTGGCAGGGTTGATTTTCCTACCAATGTGACTGTTTTTAAATATGCAGCTATTTATTGAGCAATATCAGCGGTCTGAAAACCTACTGAATGCTGTTGAAGCAATTGAAACATTAAGATACATGAGGAAGGTGCAACATGGTACTGATTTTAGTGTGAAACACATCTATGTCAAAATAGATATCTACAGGTGAAAAGTCAAAAACCTGCAATTTTACACTTCTCTTAAGTCACCTTTGTGTGCATTATACGTGCATTTTAAAATGGCCTTGTGCATGCATTCTGTGTATACAGAAGGAAAAGGATGGGACAGACAGATGTTTAAAACCTCATGTCATGTTCTGTAGGATCAACAGTCACACCTGGAAAGCCTTCATGGTCCCTCTCCAAAATATTACCCTCTGCAAGTGGATGGTATTTGCAGGAAGATGCAAGGCTTGGCTTTGCCTCCTCTTTTCTCTTAGTGTTTTCCACCAAGCTTGGTATATAATATGTGCACACGTGGGAGCACAGGCCAGTCCCTCAAGGGAAAAAGCAATCCTTGAGGCAGACACAAGGTGTAAAGTCTCCAGTTTTGAAAAGCACCACAGCAAAAGCAGGTGCTTCCACTCACACAGACAGGAGCTAATTGTAGGATCAGTTCTGGCCCACAGGCTCTTTTTTTTTTTATGGTTATGTCCATAGAAGTCTTTGAGTGCTCCCTGTAGTTAGTGACCACACACACAAAGAGGTCTTTCATTAGCAGCACTCTATAGGAAGCCAGGGCACCAAGTAAATGATAGCTTAATGTTCACTTTCAAAACAGAAGTGGTTTGACAGTGATGCTTGTCAGTGTGCTGCTGTACTTCCCTCCTGCCTGCTGTCCTCTGCCTTGCAATTAAGCTTACAAACATCTAATATTTAGCTGGCTTCCAGGACCTTGGTGGTAAATTTTTAGGAGCTACTTTGGGAAGATAACAGGACACCACCATGCTGTAAGGCCATGGCTCCAGTTCCATGTTACAGAAACTTCTCATCAACCACACCAATGCCAAGAAAGGTGGGTGCACCCAGCACCCCAAGGACCAAGCCCTGCCTGGCTGGCAGGCAAACCCAAGCAAGAATTCAGGGGTCAAGTTTATTTTCAGTGTAAAGAATTACTGTTTTGCTTCTGGAGAGTCTGATGGAATTTCTAATGTTCAGTCTTAGGTGTGATTCACAGATTCACAGATATTAGGGGTTGGAAGGGACCTAGAAGATCATCTAGTTCAACCCTCCTGCCTGAGCAGGGTCACCTAGACCAAGTCACCCAGGAACAGATCCAGGTGGGTCTTAAGTGTCTCCAGAGCAGGAGACTCCACAACCTCCCTGGACAGCCCCTTCCAGAGCTCTGCCACCCTCACTGAGAAAAAGGTCTTCCTTTGTGATGCTGGTTTAAACCTGAGGCACAACTCAGCTCTGGCTATAGATCTCTGTTCTCACCTGCAGTATCAACATCCATGACTTTGTGGCCCAGCAGAGAAGGTGTTATTCAGCCAGTTTAATAAACCACCACAGCTTGCTACTTCTGTACCAGAGGTTTATGGGCCTTTGCTCATTAAATGTGAAGCAAAGAGAGAAAAAAACAAACAGCAACCATCACAAAATCCTACTTTCTCTATTAAGTGAACTATCTTACTGACAGTGGAGAAGTTACAGGCATTACAGCTGAAAGTACCAGTAAGTACGAAACTGAGCTTTGCCAAAGCCTACAAAACCCCTAATGAATTCAAATTAGCACATTAAGTGATAGCATGTTAAGTGGCAAAGGAAAATGTCCCATTTCTGAAACTATGTGGGTTTCTTTCCCATATGGTCTGCTTACACCTCCAGAGGAATCTCTGTTCACCCACATCAGTTAGGACAGAATTGTGTTTCAGTAAGTCAGTCCTATTTTTATAAGGCACTGTATTTTTCAGAGACTCCACATCAAAATTCATCTTCTTGGGGGGAGCAGCAGCAAATGACTGCATAAAAACAGAAGGCAAGAATAACAAAGGCTAAGCTTGCTGAGTCATGTGCAAGGAATGTTTACAACAGCAGAGCAAACATACCTCAATATTTTCATCATTATTCATTTTGAGGCTCTTCTGATATTTTACAAAATTCTCTTCTATTTTGACAACTTAGATTATTATGGGGGATTTTGTGTACCCAGCCTAGTTTGAATGATGTGATTATAAATGCTTGAAAACAAAACACTGGAAAAAAAAAAAAAAAAGGGAGGAGGGGGAAGCCCACCAGTGAATACTAAGTAAACATATTTAGAACCCTTGAAAAAGAAGGTAATTCTTCATAACTCCTTCCATGGATTTTAAGTTGCATACTATATAACTGAAACACAGGCTGATGGAAATGGGATGTAAATATTTTTATTTCAGTTTTGGGCAAAAATGGTGGGGTTGGTTTTTTCTGAGCTTGCAAAAGTAGCATTCAAAAAGCCAGACAGCCAGGTGTTTTGTCTGTAAGAGATAAGCATCTCATCTCTCTCCCAGCTTTGTTTGACAGATGAGCACTATCCCATCACTTTCAAGGCATATCAGCCAAATTGAGATCTTCCAGCTGCACCCTTTGGAGCAGATCAGTAAAATGGTGTGTGGGAAGTATACATTAGTAAGGTAGTTGTGTAAAGCATCCTTGGAGATACTCATATTTGGGAAAAGCTAGCTAGAAATAAATGATACAGCTCATCCTAAATATGAGTTGGATTCGAGTTACTCAGCCCATTTTCTGTATCAGCAAAGACAGTTTAGGGAATCTCTTGCCTCCCTTTGCCTTTCCCCATGTTCTCAGCAACATGTATTAGGCCTTTTCACATCTTAGGCAATAGTCACTCTCTGGAAATCTTGTCCTTTTTCATAGATATTAGGGGGGTTGGAAGGCACCTAGAAGATCATCTAGTCCAACCCCCCTGCCTGAGCAGGATCACCTAGACCAAGTCACCCAGGAACAGACTGCAGAAGGAGCCCAGGTGACTAAACTGCCCTGGGAATCCAAGTGCCAGACAATTAAAACAAGGTGATTATAGGAGAGAAACCCTCAGAGGAGAAACGAGTGCTGAGGATGAGTTATGTGAGACTATGAAATTCTTATGGATCCTTCTAGGTCAGCCAGTGTTGGATTGGTAATGCATTCAGCACTAAGTCCAGACACTGGCCTGAGCTTTAGTCTGCTCTTGGCCTGGTGAGATGGGAAATCTGAGAAATCTCCTGAGTTTCAATGGGCAACAACAGGAATGCCTATGAAATCTCGGTGCTCCAGCACCTATATACAAACAGCACAGGAGACAGTGCTGTCACAGTCCAGATGACAGAACTGTGGGTGACCTAAGTCCACATAAGACTGGCTTTTGATTTCACTAGGACCAGGTTATAACTGGGGTTCTGTCATGACATAATCAGACACTATTATATTCCTTTTAACTTTCCAGTTGGGTCCTGTTGAAGATGTCCTGATGCCTCATCCAGTAGAAGGCAGGATACTTTCACTCTGACCTCAATTGCACAAGCTCAACACTGCTCTTGAGCACGTTCCATTCCTTTGTCTCACCCTTCATCACTGTCAGGATGTTCCTCAGGCTCCTTTTTTTTTTTCCATCTTATTGTTTCCCCACAAGCCTTGCCTGAAATCTTAATCATAACACCTCTTGACACATCTGAAGCACCATATTCTTGTCAGATGTTCTGGTCATCCAGAATATGACAACTTGTGCCACACTCCTTGCCACATGCCACTTGCTTTGACAACTCAGCACTGGACAGCTGAAGTCTATTTTTAAAAGTGCTAAAAATAATTGTTCTTTTTGTTGTGAAAATCAGGATTAAACTGCTCTTCTATGCCAAGAATGTGTAGGGTTTCCTGGAGGGAGTTGGAGACACAATCCTGCAAGGCTATTTTTAGAGCATCCAAGACAAGTCCCATAAACATGCAATAAACAGACTTTATTTTGCAAGTGGGAGGCAGTGCTTTTTAGCACATTTGATTCCTTTTTTTTTTCTGGGTTGGTGTAATTTGCTTTTGGACTTTCCCCACAAAAGAGAAGAGATGGATGGTTGCAACAAGGTGACTTCTCCAAAGTTTTCCTCTATCCTTGATGAGAAACAGAGTAACATCTACTAAAACAAAGCTATGCAGTGTGGAAACTCCCTTCCCATCAAACATTTTCCAGTGTGGATATTCCCCTTCTAAAATTACCTGCTAACATTAGGAGTGAAAGGTGAACTACTGCTCCTAAGCAGAGACCTTACAGGCACGTCTATGAAGAGGACATTTTGGAAGCTGGTCACCTTCAACGTGTAGTTCCAGTTTAAACAGGTGATGATTGAAGGAGTGGAAAACAGTGGTCAGTACACATAAAAATTGTGTGCTTCATGGAACAGTCACTGAACTCTCAGTCCCCTTCTGTTTACTGATGAGGAACTTAGGACAGCAAGGTGTATGCCAGCACTTTGGAATACATCAATAAAAACATATGAATGAGGGCAGCAGGAGGGTTGTTCTCAATACGTACATTGTTTTCCTCTTGCAATGTTTTTGTCCACTAGTTAAATAATTTACAAATAACACCAGGCTTGGTTTGCTTTTTTTTTTTTTTGATATGCACATCTTATTTTAATATTCTTTTTTTTCTTCTATCTAGCTCAATAAACTTTTCCTTTTAACACCTCTGCCTTAACTTTTGGCAACACCTGGATCACATATTTAATTCGCTTTTTATCTCATCAGCTTGTTAGCTTTAAACAACTGACATGCTCCATCAAAGGAGGAGAAAAAACAAAACAAGAACCCTATTAACCTCTGTTACCCATATAAACTAATTAACTCTAACCCCTCCCCAATTATCCCTGGAGAGGGGGAACTGTTTTTATTAGCTTCCTGCTCTTTTACACCCCTCCTCTGGATTGCTGCTTGTCTTGCTCCAGAGGAGTGAGGTGCTGAGATGCCCCCATCTGTGGCTGCCTTCACAGCCCCAGGGGCTCTGCAAGTGCCAGGCTGCTGTGAGATGCTGAAGTCCCACATCCCTGCTTGGCCATGGTGCCCTTGGGGTGCCCAGGGGAAGGGGGAGAGGCTGCTTTTCACTACAACTCTTGGTCACACCTGGTTGTTCAGTACACAGTCAAGGTTGGTGACCCTTAGCTTCTGACCTGGGATTACATTTCAGGTTTTAAACAGGCTTCCCGTCTGCTGATTAAAGCTTGTTTGTTCAAAGCAAAAGGATTAAAAAGAGTAATTATAATCCTGCTAATTTATGTGATTCTTCATGCTAAGCCATGCCTGCATGCTTAGACATCTGTGAGCACACGTGCCTGGGATGGTTTTTGTGTGCATTTGGTTTAAACCTGTGCCAGCAGTGAGGGAGACAAAGATTATTAACTGGCTGCTGTTAGTCCTCCCTGTGCCATATATATGTCAACACACACCATCGTTCTTCTTTCTTCATTAAGAACTAACTAAAAGCAGTGAGCTATTTCAGTATGCTAAGCTCTTGCTTCTGAATTGTTATTCAACAAGTAATCTAATACAAAAGGTGACAGCAACAGTGGCTGTCCTGTCCAGCTCTACATAGCTTTTTAGCTATCTCTTTTATCAAACAGAGCCACAGATATGAATTTCCAATGCACTGTATACCAAAGACATACTGTGCATGTGGAAGGGAATACCATGGACTAGTATCCCCTAGAACTGTATGCAGTTCAAGGGGCTCTCAGCAAGAGTCCAATAAAGCACAAGGCAGCAAGGAAAGGGAACTCTGTTCCACATTTGTGGAAGAGATTGTCTATAGAAGGTCTATAGTGAAAGGATGAGGAGTAATGGGTTTAAATTAGAGAAGAGGAGATTTAGACTGGATATCAGGAAGAATTTCTTTACCTTGAGGTGGATCAGTGGAATAGGCTCCCCAGGCAGGTGGTTGAGGCCCCATCCCTGGAGATATTCAAGGTGAGGTTGGCCAAGGCTCTGAGCAGCCTGGTCTAGTTGAGGGTGTCCCTGCTCACTGCAGGGGGGCTGCACTAGATGACCTTTGGAGGTCCCTTCCAGCCCTAAACATTCTATGATTCTAAGTCTTTGGCTGTAAACATCCTGATTAGCACCACCCAAAACAAGTGGATCATTCAGAGCTTGAAGTAAGAGGGAGGTACAGGGCTCTGGTCTCTTGGCAGACTCCTCTGAGCAGTATTTTGTGCCATGGAAGGTGTCAGATGGATGGTCCTGGAAACTGAGATCCTCTTTGCAGCTGGACAGGGCAGACAGCCCAAGGCAAACACAAATAAAAGTCAAGGTGTGATTCCTAGTTACCTCGAGGGGCTTTGAAATCAGTTCTAACTTGATCCAGAAGTTACTTCAGGGGATTCTCAACATGCTTCATGTCTTAGGCCAGGAGAGTTGTTTGAATTAGGATTTAGAGAAGTTCCAGGTGAGACTGGTGTCTGTGGTCCATCCCCAGTGAAGGTTTATGGTGCCCCCAGTGCTGCAGGTCACAGACAGGGAGGGCCCAGGTGGCCATGGCCAAAGCACAAGATCTGGTCAACCTCATTTTAACAGTGTAAATCATAAAAATACCCATTTCTCTAGAATATTCAGGTAGTATACTTAAGGGACAACAGTTTTTTTCTCCTGACTACAAATACTACAGACAGCCACAGGCAGCTAGGCCTTAGAGTCCACTAAGTTTTGCTTTTGGTTTTGTTGTCTTCCCATTACCAGCTGGACAGCAGTGCTCCAGAATCCTGCCTTGCCTTCCTCGCAAGCTCAGGTTTATTCCATCCCAGGGTGTATGCCACTCAAGTATTACCACTTAAGTAACTGAAAAAAAAAGGAGAGAATCTGATGTGCAGGCCTGCATACAGAAGTGGCTGCACTGCAGGGAATCTAGCTTTGATGTGCCACCATAGCTACAGCAAATCTCTGCTCATTCTATCTCAGCTGGTGAATGGGAGGGCTGATCTTCTGAGGATGCAAAACCAATCTGAATCCAGGTGCCCCCCCCCAGCTCATGTGAAACCATCCTTTGGTAGAGAGCTGCCATTCTGTCCTCTTCTTTGCTTGCTTTCTCTCCTGTCTCTGTTTCCTGCTCCTGGGACCAGCCCCATGGTGCTCAGCTCACTGGTGGCCAGAGGTGCTGTGGGAAGAAGCTGGGCAACCACCAAGGTGGTGTTGCCATGTAGGATGGTCCCAGCTACTCCCCATAGTACCTGCTCACATCATGCTCAGTGTGCTGGTGGTGCCAGGGTCTGGCCAAAGCAGCCCCCCTGCCATCCTCATGGTGCTCTCTTTGAAAGTGCAAGGGCTTTCCTAGCTTGTGCCCATAAGATGAACCATCCCCACCTTTTGCTCCTTGCTTGTGAAAGTGCAGCAGCAGCAGCGAAATTAAGGCAGGAGATTAGAAATGCTAAAATTTTTCAGTACTCCCTCCCCATCCTCCTCTGAAACTGCTTTCAATCACTTTATGTGCTGAAAACAAACATGAAAGGAAAAACTCTCCTCTGCCTTCAGTTGTCAGAGCAAAAACTAGAATTCCCTGAGCTCTTTTCAGAAGTGCTAATATTCTCCCTTAGGCCTTCATTATATCGCACACAGATCTGCAGTCCTCTGCACACAGACAGGGAGGGAACAGCCTGAAAAAGTTGGGCCGCTTTATTTATTTATTTACTAAAAATAAAAACAAAAATTTGCCAGCACCAGTGAATAGCAGATCAGAGAGCAGAATAAAAAGGGAGGCTTTTGGTAATTAAACGGGAAATGTTTGGTCGGTGTGATGGGGCCCCCTGACCCAGCTTTGAGGGAATACAGCTAAAGTGTGGCTGGATCTTTCTGCTCTAGCCTGGCACTTGCATAGCTCAAAGCAACTGAATTATGTTTCTGTAGGTATCCAGTTCTCCTTTCCTTGTTCCCAGCAGGGATCTCAAACTCTTTCTGCCTGCTATGACTGAGCAAAATGGTATGTTCCCTGCTCCTCGTGCAAGATGCCCAATGCAAAAATTGCCTTGCTGGCTTCCCTGCAAACCAGTTTTATTTTGTCAATGGCACTTCTGCTTCCAGGGTCAGGAATATTGTTTGTATGAAATTTGAATTGGAAATTTGTTCTAACGGGACAAATAGTCTTCAAAGTAAAAATTCCAACTGGGGCCATTCAAAGCTAAGCTGAGCTTTACAGCAACAGCCAAAAGTGCTCTGATGGCACCTCTGTCAGGTAGAGCCCAGGGAGATGGGCAGAAATAGACCAGGCATCCTGTGTCCCTCCCTGGGTCAGTCCACCCTTCCCTGGTGCCTCTGGAAGGGTTCTGAAGAGGGACCCTCATTCGAGGAAAACCTCCTTTGGTAGTGAGCTACCCAAAACATAGGGTAATTCAACCAAACACCAACTGAGGATCAGGCAATGGGATGAGCAGCCAGTGGGTGAAATTCCTCATTAATTTTTTTCTTCTGTCACCCACTTATCAGCCCTTGTATGTTGGGTTTTTTTAGCATATTACAATCATGAGTATTGACTAACAGTGGGGCCTTACTAGCAGCACCCTCAGTCTTGGAATAACTCCAGCACAGAAATGACATTTATAACACACTGCCAGCAGCAATCCACATCAGCCCCCTCAAGTTTTAGATCACAGTTTATAGCAGATAGAGCTTTTTTGTCTCTCACTTCATTCACACTGCCTAAAAAAAAAAAAAAAGAGAGAGAAAAGGGGGGGGAAAAGCTCTAAAACTTTACTGTATTCAGCCCTCAAAAAGAAAAAAACCATCATGAAGTACTATTCTACTCAGGTTTCTCAAACATGCTGGGAAGGCATTAACCCTACCCTACCATTGCAGGCGTACCATGTATATGGAAATGAAGGTTCAGTTAGATTTTACTTGATAGCCCAGAGCATCTTTTGGCTTGCTCCAAAGTTATGTGAGTTAGATGAGCCTAAAATGTCACTGCCAATTCTACAGCACTGGGAACAGAACCAGGAGTATGAATTGCCAGCTTGATTTGAGCTAAACTCTGCAAACAAGACACACTGTAAGACATATGCCTACATTCATAGCAAGGCACCTACATCAGGGCAATAACAGGGTTTTCCAACTGCCTCTAATTGCCCTTTGGTTAGAAATCATATCAATTGCTTCAGTGTGCTATATAAATTCTAGGATATCAGACTAGAAGCCTATGTTTACAGTGAGCCTTCCACTCTTAAAATCTGAGAGTAGTTTTAGTCTCACATCTCTTGAATCAGTTGTGCCAGTGGTGGAAAGCACTGGTTAATTCTTACTCTCCCCAGATGCCATCCCAAATGACTGAGCCACTTGTCCATTGCCTGGGGCCCAGGACTTGAGTGGTTTGCTGTGTACTGCCATTGATTCTTCTATGGCACCACAAGAGCCATAAGAAAGTATTAGGATAAACAAACTACTTGAAAAATGGTGTTTTGCATACTGCTTGCTGCTGAGAATTTAATAGGAAAACCAAGTTTGTTCACTTGTTTCACTGGAATTATCCTAAGAAAACCAATAAAGTAGTCAAGATACAGCCATGCCATTCACATGGAAGCTGTAGTTCAGCTAGAAGTTGACCATGGCATCCCTCAGGCTGTTTTCTAAGGCCAAAGAAATTTTAACCATCATTACAGCACTGAATGCATGCCATGCAATACATGTAATACACCCCCGCACACCCTCCCCCTTTTCTTTTTACTAGAGACAAAAATCTTTCTGAAGCTGAACAAATAATGAACTATATTATTTTCTGATCTGTATTATGCCCAGAATATTAACCCTTCATCCTCAGAATATATTCAAGCCATGGGGCATCAATAAAACAACCTGCTTTTTTTTAAAGACTACTTTTTGGCATGACCACCTACCTAGAGAATTTGCCCCAAATGATGCTAAAGTGCTGATTATAATTTTCTCACTTTTCTGTTAGATCAATCAGGGCTGACAACGGCTCTCAGCAAGACTCTTCAGTGTTGATTAAGTTTTCTCTCATAGCTGAGATACAACTGAGGTAAAGCTCACAAGAAGTAATTTCTTTTCATAGATTGAGGTCAACTCCGGATGGAGTCAAAGTGGATGGTCTCCCAGGGCAACACACTGCTTGTGGAAGTGAAATGGCCCCACTCCTTCTACTGACCTCCCTCACATCAGATCCCTGGAAAGGCAGGGTGGCTGCTGCCTCAGAAGAGCAAAGGGCAGAAGGGTAAGGTATTTCTGAAGAAGGGAATGGGAAGTGTCTGCTCCCACTAGTGGAGTTGCTGCTTTCAGCCCTCCAGGTTCCACAGGGGTAGCAGATCTCCCCATCTCAACTCTTCACCCAGCTTTGGCCCCTTTTTGCCACAAGCCTTTACTTTTGAAGCAGCAGCAATCTTTTTCTTTTTTTTTTTTCTTTTCTTTTTTTTTTTTCACCCCCCCCCAAGCAGCTTGAAACAGCAATGTTAATTAGTCCCACCGACTAGATTTAGAAAAAATGGACAAGCTTTCAGGCAGTCAAGTGCTTCTTATTTGATTAAGCTATTTTCTGCAAGTAGAACACATTCAAATAACAGAATACCCTTTAAAATGGGCAACAAATCCAATTAACTGACAGGATCTGAAAGGATAGGGCAAGGAAGAAGAGATAAGATAAACTAATAAATTGTAAAACTGAGAAAAAGCCCCGTGTAAAATGAAATGGAATTTGGGTGTTTCTCAGTGAGAAAGGAGTGACAAAGACAACAGGAATGGTTGCTCTACATATTATGACCTGCTCAGTGAAAACACTACTTGTTTAACAGGTACCAATGGCAAAGTATGGCTTTCCAGTGGGTTCCCAACCAGTTGGTGTTCAAATCTACACCCTCAAGAGTGGAAGATACAAAGCTGGATCTCAAAGTCAGTCTAGTCTCATCGCTCATACAAACCACCTAACGTGCTATCACATCCCTGCTGCAACACACAGGCAGCATTGCCAAGGACCTGCTAAAAAGAAGCTGCAAAACCAGTGCTTCACATGCTGTTTTTGCAAGGTCAGCACAGGGTAAGCTGGGGTGCAGCACACACCCCCCCCCACTGAAACAAAAAAGCAGCTCTCTTGTTTTACTCCACATAGTACACAGCTTGCTACCCAAATGGAAAGGGCAAAAGTCAGGATGTGATTGATACTCTTCAAGGATGCTACAAAGGAAAAGAGGCCTTGCTCTTAACCATGGCACCACAGGCCCAGCAAGGAGGTTTTATTTTCCCGAGGTTGAGGGTAAGATAACTGTGATGCATCCAGCTGGTAAAGCTGTCAAGAGAATTTCCCTAAGGCAGAGTCTGAGCCTACAGACTCCACTGGGCAAGATAAACAGATGTACCAAGCCCATCCTGAGATCTCCAGCAGTATACTAACAACACTTTATACCATGTCTAGGAACAATCCCACTAAGGTTTATTGCATGGCTGTGATGACCCAGATACTTGCAAGAAACCCAGTAGAAGGCAGCTGCATTATTCTACTGGAGTTACCAGCAGGATGCCACAGCCCTGTGAAATCTCCAGGTATAATAGATGGGTCTGACTCTTTTTTGTTAGACATACCCTTAGTAGGGCAAGGGAAGAAGCAGAATGAAAGAAGACAGACTCAGGAGAAATACTAAAGAAATCTCAGCATATCTTCATGTCCTCCTTATGTCAAGATCATCACCTTTCATCATCCTTTATCTCCTCTCCACAAGAGCCACCATCAGGGATGAAATAATCAGGTTTATCGGATGAACATCATTGGCAAGAACATCTGTTTGGAAGTGTACCTTTTCAGCAAGGCTAACTGACTGCTTCTTAGGATTGCATGGTTTTTGAAAAGAAGATGTGAATCTGATGCTAAAACTGAAATTAAAATAATTCATCTTTTATCATATCTTAGCATGACAGCACACAGGAAAAAACCAGGGTCAACAACTGTCTCCATGGTGTAAAATTCATGTTTCCTGATCTCCCCTTTGCTTTTTACCTTCCATGTACCTGATAACTCTGCTCAGGGTCTGATGAAGAGAGAAGATTATTCATCTGAAAGTTGCAATCCCTTAATTAATGCTAATAGACACCCAAGAGGATCCCATCATAATTACCATGGCTCTATTAAAGTACTGGAGAAAACAGATTGCCCTACATGTAGGCTGCTGTACCAGCAGACTGACAAGCCAACTGAAAAACTACTTTAAAGAAGTGTAGGGCTGAGTCCTGCTCCATTTCCATTTATATCACTCTAGTGATGCTACCATGAGACACAGTGATGTAAGCCCCATAATTCAGTGATGAATATGTTTTAATTAAGATTCTGAATTAGTACAGACTCGAGGCTCTGAGAAGGTAGTTGTTCCTGAAACACCCCAACCATTCTGGAGGGTCTAGTACCATCTCTGCCAATATGCTACTGGACCACAGCAACAGCCCAAAAACAATCTGAGTTGTTCAGAGCCAGTGATATAATTTCTCTTGTCACTGATCTGCCTTTTGATCCTTAAAAGCAATGGTGAAAAACTCATCCTAGTTTCCACAGAACAAAATCAAGTTGCCATATTACACGTGGCTAAAAAGCCACAACTAGTTGTCAGTGTCTATTAGTGCTGCACAGTGTCTACATGTAGGCAAAAATAGGTGAAATTTTATTTTGTTCAGTGATAAAAGTGCTATGTAGAATCACACAACCTCACAACCCAATGGGCTACCCCTGCAGTACTGCTGACCAGGTCAGTAGCCAAATTAGCACTCAGAAGAGGTTTGCCTGGACATTAGACACCCACGGAGACATTCAAAACCCATCTGGACCCATTCTTGTCAACTTTCTCTAGGTGAACCTGCCTTGACTGGTGGGGCTGGACTAAATGATCTCCAGAGATCCCCTACAGCCCCTATCATTCTGTGATTGCTTCTGTGATGGAGTGAATTAGGTATGCTCACATCCTGCAGAGAGTATCCAGAGAGCCAGGAGAAAGGCCATTCAGCATCCCAAGAGAGCCAGCACATTCAGAATTCAGAAAGACTAAACCCAGAAATGACAGACAGCTCCAACTAGTATTTTTAAATGGCAGCTTGCCACACAAATGTTGAAGTGTGCATTTTATTAACTAACTTCTAGTTAATTTACTGTCCAGTGGGATTCAACAATCAAGAGACTGCTCTTTTCAAGCGAGTTAAAATACTGCAGTGGCATACCCTAGGTAAGCATATTCCCACTGTGTCTTTTAACAGTGTCAAACAGCTTGGCAAAAAAAATAAAGGGAAAAAAAAGCAGACACTCTAAGTTGTGCCAATCTTTGACACTGTTTCTGAATCCCCCTTAAGTGCTGTGTCTGAAATCCTCACCCCCATGACATCAAAAAGAAGGTTCTTCATGGAATCCTGGAGCCCAGACTCATACTTGGTAATACTTCCATTTTGCTACCCCATCCTTCCTGGTTTTCTTGCTTTGTCCTCCCCTTCTAGCTCACACATCACTGCAATAAGTTCCAAATTAAAAATTAAAGACACTAAATCAATATGAACCTCAGAGCTAACAATCTGCATCCAAGCCTCATTGTTCATTTTTCTGTCTTGCTTCTGTTCCTCTGGGCTTTTGTGGTTTCTACTTCTCCCATGCAGGGGATCATTTATGCCAAAGGTGCCAGATAATTCCTAGGATTGGTACACCAGCTCTACTGGGAAGAGCTGAAGAACTAGGTAACCTGTAAGCAAGTTCCCAAATGAAGTGCAAGACCAAGGAGGCAGCTGAGCTTTCCCTGGTCTGTGGGACAAAGATCAATCTCAAAGGAAGAAATGCTGTAGTTTTCTCATCTTTAGTCCTTCAGTAAAGATCAGCTTCCATATAATAAAGGGTCTCTCTTGCCAAAGATAAGCCTTCCATTTTTTCCTACCAGAAGAACAAAGCACTGGTTCAGAATTTGGAGGTCTTGAGATCTACATTCAGTTCTATGTTTGGACAGATTCCTCCTTAATTCCTTATGAGAAGTCACAAGGAGCAATTAAAGACTTTTACTTGCCTACATACGTCATATAACTGGAGTCACAGAAGGACCTCAGCTAGAGACAGAAGACAAACATGCTAAAAAATGCTTTCTCAAGCCCAGGCAGCAAAGAGAAGCTGAGGCAGTTTGGTTTCTATTAATCACTTCAGAATTAGTCAGTCCTCTCTATAGTATCTATCTATCTATCTATCTATCTATCTATCTATCTATCTATCCATCTATCTACCTATAAGTATATATAGAATATGTTATAGAAAAGATACATAAACACAGTATCTATATAAATGAAACTAGTTCTGTCTTCTTAAAGAATCACAGAATGTTAGGGGTTGGAAAGGACCTAGAAGATCATCTAGTCCAACCCCCCTGCCAGAGCAGGATCACCTAGACACTGTGCAACCCTACAAAACTAAGCAGTTCCAAACATCAAACTTCTAAGTTTTTGTTGTCAAGAGTGAGAAGGAGAATTTTTTTTGAAGAAACTAAAGTCACAAAGGGTGTGCCTGACTCATTTTTCTTCTGCTTCAGTTAAATACAACACACAGCATGTGGCAGTTATCTGGCAGTGAGATTCTTCAAGTCCTGTACACCACAATGGTGAGTTTGAAAGAGCATGCTAACAAACAGCATGGCCTCAATTCAGACTTGTTTTACTAATGCCTTGTGTCTATTTTAACTCCCTCTTTGAGAATTCCTTGCTCCACAATGGTGGCATAGTTTTAATTTACAGCAGTCAGACTCCTAGGAACATTGGACCCAAGCAGCCAGCATGGTGACCTCTGCTCTTTTGAACATTTATAACCTCTTAGGGGGAAAAAAAAAGCCAATAAGCCCAGAATACAAGAATGATCATCTGCAGAAGGGAAAACTTAGGCAATATTCTGTGGTTACTCTCTTTCCTCTTGTCTCCCAAAACATCTAAAATAGATGCTGTCTTCTCTAGGTGCATCTACATTATTGTTTTAGCTCACATCAAGTGTATTGTTTGGAAGCATATCTACCAATCAGATGTTATTTTACCTTGAAATTAAACTGGAAGATGTAACACAAGAGGGCACTCAGCTTTCTCCACCCACTAATGGACATTCAGCTCCCTGGTACCAAACTAGAGTTAGTCCACAGTGAAATCTCAAAATATATATGGTGTGAACATCAGTCCTCAGCACCATCTTGTCTTATCCTCTTGCAATGCACTTACATGGCTAATGTAGCCACAACCTCTGATACTAGTTTCTCATTTTCCCTAGGGTTTCATTGGGTAGGGTCTGCTATGCCACTGCTGGCCAGCAAAACCAGTGCTCCATCTGCAGGTCCAGGGTGCAAAACCATCAGCATGCAGAAAAACTGGGTGGCCACTTCCATCACACTCCGTTCCTGGTGAATCTGCCTCTCAAATCATAGCCCTTAAATAACAGTTAATGGAAAGGGAGATTGTAGAGTCTCCATCCTTGGAGATATTAAAAAGTCATCCAGTCATGGTCTTGGCAACTGGCTCTAGGTGGCCTTGGCTTGAGTAGGGAAGACCAGACAAGATGACCTCCAGAGGTCCCTTCTGACCTCAACCATTCTGTGATCTTATGACAATCATTCCTTCCAACTTTATCATAAAATTCGAAATACACAGCTCACAGAAAATCAGAAGAACATGTTGCCATCAAGCTCCCCACAGAAAGGATAAGAGGGTTCCCAGGACTGGCAAAGGCACTCACCATAACTATCACAAAAAGATGTTACTGAATCCTTGGAGTAACATTTACTCTTCTACAGCTGAGAACATCTGCCCTTGAGTGGAACATTTCCCAAGCCATGGAGGTGCCATTACACAGAGACATGGTGCCCAGGGATCTCTCTAGCAGAAAAATCAAGTATTGCAGCCACTGGCAAGAGGGGTGACTCCCGGCTCAGAGCTGGGCAGAAGCCTCTGCCAGCTCATGCTTCAGCTACTGTCTGCCCTGGGGGGGAAGACATGAGGGACAGTTGCACTGACCTTCCCTAACATGAATGCTACAGAGAAACTGCCAGGAAACCTCAGTGTAAAAGCACAGCAGGGTACTGGGGGGAAAATGCAGACTAATTAGATGGGCAACAAAAAAAGAATATCAAGCTGTTTGTTTACTCAGGGTGAACATTTTTGAGGAAGGGAAAACAAAACAGTTTTGCTTACAGTTCAGAGGAACACCACGTAAAACTTATTTGAAATTTGAGGCTAAACATCTTCTAAATTCACAACAGGATTTTTGCAGAGGTGAAATAAAATTCGTTAAGACAAAAAGAAAACGCAGGCTTAAACACTGCAGAAAATCCATCCCTTTGACTAGTTAGAGTAACAAGTTCTGGGCTGGCAGTATCCTCCAGCCAACTCTTTTTGTCAGCATTCATCATAAATAGCATTTCAGATGGCTCCTCTGCAACTTGATAAAGCTTTTGACAGAAGCTTCTTTTTGTGAACTGCATAACCCATAGGACACAGCTGCCCAAGGAGCCTTCCTCATCAATCACACACTGATACAGGAACATCACAGGACAGAAAGCTCAAATGCAATTCAGTGACAATGAAGATTCTTTAAATACATAGAGAAGGAGTAGAAATGGTATCGAAACCATGTATTATACATAAAAGAAATGTAGAAAAAAAGGACATCATACCTTGGACTTCCACATGATTTTTACCATCATCCATAAAAGTCAGGTTCACTGCAAGTAGTCAAGGACCTTCAGCTGGATTTGTAAGCGTGCCATGATATAACCAAGGCTTTCAGAGTGTTTTACTTACTAATTAAATGAATGCTAGTAGGCTTAGTGCCAGTCTGTGCCATTACACAATTACATTAAAAGGTCTGGGTGATGTAGAATGTTCATCACCCATTTGGGATTTTAACAGGCTGTTTCACTTTCTTCCCTGGTATCAGCTTATTACAGTGGGTGCTGTCATGAGCCTTCAGTCAGCCAGAGCTGGATTTGCAGCCAGTTCCACACAATCATGTGCTGTATTAATTAGGGAAGTCCTGAGTGTACCATGTGACCCATTTTCCTCAGCTCTGCAATTAGCAGTTCTACAAAAGTGTCTTCTGAGGACCCCAACACAAGTTAACCTTCTGGGGGAAACAATGAAAGAAACAATCAGCAAAACTTTTCCAATGGGATTTAAGCTAATGCTGCCTAAACCTGAAAAGTCCCGTGTCTATGCAATCACTTTTAGGATATCAGCAAAGAGCTACATTTTTATGGAATAAAAATTCCACCAGAGTACATTGCCCTTCATGTTTGCATCTTCATTTCTACATTTTGCAAGCTGCAAAAACTGACCCAAAATGTCTGCATGCCTTATTATACAGCATGACATCACCCTCGTGGCTATAATTTCAAAGAGAAAACTTGTCATTTGCAGTCAGATACCCACTGCACACACAACATTTGCTATATCAATCATTCAAAGATCTCCTGAGAGCACAAGTGTGTGTGTGCAATATTCAAAATGCCTTTGCTGCTTTCACTGGAGTTGAAGTGGCCTTCACACAACTTTCAGTGATGTGCTTTATTTCCCATTTCAGTAAAGTGAAACTCAGCAAGTTCACAGTCCACCTTCCTCCTGTAGCTAGCATGGGTCTAGCTAATAAGAGACTGCAGGCTCAGGGACTCCAGCTACACTTACTCTGTCTGGAATTGAACCTACAAACAACAAGATTTCTCCTAACAAGCTCTTCTACGAAACTGGCTTTTTAAAGTAATTGTCTCTCAACAACGAGGGAAGATGGTGAGGATCAGCTCAGGTAAGAATTACAATTTGGAGTCTGTCCAAATGAGATCAAACATTTTGAAGTTCTTGTTTTCTTGAAGTCTGTATCAGCTCCTGACATACCTGGCAGTTGCTTAATGCCTTCTGGCACTCTCTGCTTCAGCCGCAAGCACTCAATATCCTTGGGGGTTTCATGGGAATTGCTTCTTTCTAGTGCACTCCCAGGACTCCTATCTTCTACCCAAATGAGAAATTCTGTGTGATGAACTTCTCCCTCTGTTCCAGCTGAAACCATTGAGCAATGATTGAACAGCAAACCGATGCTTAAATCCCAAAGTTAAATAATCTAGCTCAAGATTTCTGTAACAGTTTGGTGCAAATTAGGTTGGCTTCAGATTTTATAAAGGCTGGAATGATTCCTAGATTTTACAGACACCTGTTAGCAGTCAGTAGCCCCATCTTTGGATTTTATTTCTAATACAATGGCATTGCTCCAAAAAAAAAAAAAAAAAATAAATCTCCAGCAGGTAATGCAGATGGGCAATCAGCACCTGCCAACCAGATCAGTGTGAATACTGTGTGTGGTAGCAGCAAGAATGAGGATTCACTGTGTTTATCTGACATGATATTCTAGCTGACATATCAATTTAGTTAATCTGACACTCAGATAACACTTCCTGCACAAAAGGTGTTTACAGCAGGGAAAATCAAATGGCAGAAAGCCCTGTCCAGATCCAGGTGGCAAGTGAATGTCACAGAATCATAGAATATTTTTGTTTGGAAGGGACCTTTAAAGATCACCTAGTCCAACTCCCTGCCATGAAGGGTTTACACAGACATTGTAGAGGTAACAAATACTCCCCTAATTCCTGTAGAAAAGTCACATTTTCTCACTGCTCTCAGGAGTAGCTGCAGCTAGTCCCCACAATCCCAGCCACAAAGAAGCATAAGCATGGGCTTCTCAGCACCAGCAGAATTAACCAGAGGACTTCAAGTCAACTGCTTTAGGATTAGTCAAGTGTATGAAGCACCTTAAGTGAACATTCACAGTGAAATGTAGTTCCCCTATTCTTTGAGAAGATCTTGTTGATGTCTAATGATCAGCAGGACCAAGGCCACACAAACTGTTAGTCCACCTGTGTGAAACTTTCCTTCAGTCTCAAATTGCTCCACAGATGTTCATGAAGCCTCACCTCTCTGCCATTGGCTGCATGCCCATTTTGCAGGTGCCCCACCTGAAGCATCAGAAACTGCCATCTGAGCAGTGAGTCACAGGAAGAATCCTGAGTTCAAATCACTCCAGTGATATTCCTTTCCCTAGAAAACCTTTAAACTTGAGCCATACAGAGCGCAGAAACATGTACTACAAGATTTATTATTACTTCTAGGCATAGGTCCCAAGTCAAGCAACAGGAAAAACTCCTGACATTCTTCTCCCCCTCCATACCCACCCTGGAAGCCACCAGCAACATCTTTCTGAACTTAATGGAGCTAATACTCTTTGCAGTCTCAGTTTTGACTGTCAAAGCTGTGTTGTCATTGGTTAATGACATGCCTAAGAAGAGGGATTTTTACAGATAGATCAGTTCAAGACCAAGACAATTCTACTCTGTGGTCTCTTAGTCCAAGTGTTACTATAAAACAGATAACGAGTGAATAATCTTTTATTCATTATTATTATAAATTATCTTGATCAAGAGTAGAACATCTATGGCTGTGGAGCAGCTCCCATACTGATATTACCATGGGGCTGGCCAAGAGGCTATGTTGGTTTTAGGGCTACTCAGTAAACCAAGTCCCTTGCTATGACCAACCTGAAGCTGATGCCACTGGCTTGCTTTGATGATCTTTAGCAGTAATACTCATTCCCCTCCAGGCAAATGTTCACAGATCTGTTCAGTGAATTGCTTCAAGGCAATTAGCCTGCATTTCCATGAACTGCAGCAAACATCCTTATACAGGCATCAAATAATAAAGACTTTGGATATTCAAGACATCTCTTTGAACCTGAGCAATGACTACATGTATTTCTTCAACATATTTTATCTACACTTTTCTCTGGGTTGTTACCCCTCTCCCCATAAAACTTTTCCCTTTCCTTTGGAGAAACACTCTGTTAGCTTAACTTGTAGAGATTTTAGGAGCCTGGAGTTACTTCAGACCAGGAATTTTGGACGTTGAACCCTGCACTGGAATTTATAAGAGTAAAGCTGAGGACAGTCTAACAAGCCTCCTGTCCAGCTCAACACTACTACAGCAGTGTTCTCACTAATAAATCAACAAATCTAATCCCATAATTCATTGATACACTGCTCCACAGGGAGTCAAAAATAAAAATCTACCATTTTATATCTATGCACAGATACATTATTATCTCATAATATATATCCTGTATATTGCAGGTACCAACCAGTCTAGGTACTTGCGTTCCTTGTTTTGGGAAGTAAGGGTTTTAAGAGAAGGCTTTTTCCCAGGATGAAAAATCTCTGTGGTAGTTAGAATTTAAATTTTCTGAAGAAATGTACCTGAATACAAAAATGAGCTTGAATTCCCAGTTGGTATCTCAACTCGAGCTACCAGAAATAAGACCATCAGTGCAGTAAAGCAAGGACATTCACTGGCTGAAGGGCACATTTTCAAGGACATTAGCAAGTTGATATTCAAATGGAATAGTTCTTACTCCCATGGCAACCACATTTTTTCTTTTGAAGCAAAGAAGTTCTCATCCTGCATGTTCTGCCTAGAAAAATATTCTTCTAACCTCCTCCAGGAGCCACCAAAACCAACAGAAAGATTCTTCTGTTGGTCAAACGATTTTCTTATTACTAGGGTTTTCAAATAGACATTAACTTTTTTTATGAAAAACAGTGCTTACAGCTTTGTGAGATGATTTTCAGTCTGCAGCCTATCAGAAAGAATAAATTAGAAGGAAGCATCTTCATCACTCACCATTCTCTTTATTTTGAACAAAAACTTGCCTGTGTATATAGTTAAAATACCATCCATCCATGGATGGAGTATGCCTCATTTTGCAGAATAGATTGTCTCAGTGACAACAGCTCAATGCTCTTCTGTTTAAAATGGAATAAAAAAAAAAAGATTCTGTGGCATTGCTCTTGTTCTTTCTCTCTTGCCCTGTCTCACACGGCTGCTGATTTGGGTTTCCCATCAGGCCTTGAACAAAGAAAGCAAAAACCAGGGGGTTACAGCATCAGTCCCTGGATGTTGTTAAGAGCTCTACTGAAGTCACTGAGGCTGTGACAAAAATTTACACCAGCTAAAGATCTGCCTGCAGGGCTCAAAATGCAGTCAATTGTTGTTCCTCATTCCCTTTCAACATGCAAATAAAATCTTATATATCTTGTATGGTAATTCACTCCATTCTATTGGGAAGAGGAGCAAACAGAATGGGAGTTCCCTGGATTAAATGTCTCCTATCCAAGGCTTGGATAGAAACCCACAAAACTGTGAGCAATCTGAATGAACCACATGGAAATGATGATGGAAAACCCCAGTGAGTAAACATGCCAGCAAAGACTGTCTCGAAAGAACATATTATTGTAGGTTTTCTTTAATAATAATAAAAAAATATTAAAAATTATGATCGTTGCTTTTTTCTTTTTCTTTTTTTTTTTNTCCTGACATTCTTCTCCCCCTCCATACCCACCCTGGAAGCCACCAGCAACATCTTTCTGAACTTAATGGAGCTAATACTCTTTGCAGTCTCAGTTTTGACTGTCAAAGCTGTGTTGTCATTGGTTAATGACATGCCTAAGAAGAGGGATTTTTACAGATAGATCAGTTCAAGACCAAGACAATTCTACTCTGTGGTCTCTTAGTCCAAGTGTTACTATAAAACAGATAACGAGTGAATAATCTTTTATTCATTATTATTATAAATTATCTTGATCAAGAGTAGAACATCTATGGCTGTGGAGCAGCTCCCATACTGATATTACCATGGGGCTGGCCAAGAGGCTATGTTGGTTTTAGGGCTACTCAGTAAACCAAGTCCCTTGCTATGACCAACCTGAAGCTGATGCCACTGGCTTGCTTTGATGATCTTTAGCAGTAATACTCATTCCCCTCCAGGCAAATGTTCACAGATCTGTTCAGTGAATTGCTTCAAGGCAATTAGCCTGCATTTCCATGAACTGCAGCAAACATCCTTATACAGGCATCAAATAATAAAGACTTTGGATATTCAAGACATCTCTTTGAACCTGAGCAATGACTACATGTATTTCTTCAACATATTTTATCTACACTTTTCTCTGGGTTGTTACCCCTCTCCCCATAAAACTTTTCCCTTTCCTTTGGAGAAACACTCTGTTAGCTTAACTTGTAGAGATTTTAGGAGCCTGGAGTTACTTCAGACCAGGAATTTTGGACGTTGAACCCTGCACTGGAATTTATAAGAGTAAAGCTGAGGACAGTCTAACAAGCCTCCTGTCCAGCTCAACACTACTACAGCAGTGTTCTCACTAATAAATCAACAAATCTAATCCCATAATTCATTGATACACTGCTCCACAGGGAGTCAAAAATAAAAATCTACCATTTTATATCTATGCACAGATACATTATTATCTCATAATATATATCCTGTATATTGCAGGTACCAACCAGTCTAGGTACTTGCGTTCCTTGTTTTGGGAAGTAAGGGTTTTAAGAGAAGGCTTTTTCCCAGGATGAAAAATCTCTGTGGTAGTTAGAATTTAAATTTTCTGAAGAAATGTACCTGAATACAAAAATGAGCTTGAATTCCCAGTTGGTATCTCAACTCGAGCTACCAGAAATAAGACCATCAGTGCAGTAAAGCAAGGACATTCACTGGCTGAAGGGCACATTTTCAAGGACATTAGCAAGTTGATATTCAAATGGAATAGTTCTTACTCCCATGGCAACCACATTTTTTCTTTTGAAGCAAAGAAGTTCTCATCCTGCATGTTCTGCCTAGAAAAATATTCTTCTAACCTCCTCCAGGAGCCACCAAAACCAACAGAAAGATTCTTCTGTTGGTCAAACGATTTTCTTATTACTAGGGTTTTCAAATAGACATTAACTTTTTTTATGAAAAACAGTGCTTACAGCTTTGTGAGATGATTTTCAGTCTGCAGCCTATCAGAAAGAATAAATTAGAAGGAAGCATCTTCATCACTCACCATTCTCTTTATTTTGAACAAAAACTTGCCTGTGTATATAGTTAAAATACCATCCATCCATGGATGGAGTATGCCTCATTTTGCAGAATAGATTGTCTCAGTGACAACAGCTCAATGCTCTTCTGTTTAAAATGGAATAAAAAAAAAAAGATTCTGTGGCATTGCTCTTGTTCTTTCTCTCTTGCCCTGTCTCACACGGCTGCTGATTTGGGTTTCCCATCAGGCCTTGAACAAAGAAAGCAAAAACCAGGGGGTTACAGCATCAGTCCCTGGATGTTGTTAAGAGCTCTACTGAAGTCACTGAGGCTGTGACAAAAATTTACACCAGCTAAAGATCTGCCTGCAGGGCTCAAAATGCAGTCAATTGTTGTTCCTCATTCCCTTTCAACATGCAAATAAAATCTTATATATCTTGTATGGTAATTCACTCCATTCTATTGGGAAGAGGAGCAAACAGAATGGGAGTTCCCTGGATTAAATGTCTCCTATCCAAGGCTTGGATAGAAACCCACAAAACTGTGAGCAATCTGAATGAACCACATGGAAATGATGATGGAAAACCCCAGTGAGTAAACATGCCAGCAAAGACTGTCTCGAAAGAACATATTATTGTAGGTTTTCTTTAATAATAATAAAAAAATATTAAAAATTATGATCGTTGCTTTTTTCTTTTTCTTTTTTTTTTTNAATAATAAAGACTTTGGATATTCAAGACATCTCTTTGAACCTGAGCAATGACTACATGTATTTCTTCAACATATTTTATCTACACTTTTCTCTGGGTTGTTACCCCTCTCCCCATAAAACTTTTCCCTTTCCTTTGGAGAAACACTCTGTTAGCTTAACTTGTAGAGATTTTAGGAGCCCGGAGTTACTTCAGACCAGGAATTTTGGACGTTGAACCCTGCACTGGAATTTATAAGAGTAAAGCTGAGGACAGTCTAACAAGCCTCCTGTCCAGCTCAACACTACTACAGCAGTGTTCTCACTAATAAATCAACAAATCTAATCCCATAATTCATTGATACACTGCTCCACAGGGAGTCAAAAATAAAAATCTACCATTTTATATCTATGCACAGATACATTATTATCTCATAATATATATCCTGTATATTGCAGGTACCAACCAGTCTAGGTACTTGCGTTCCTTGTTTTGGGAAGTAAGGGTTTTAAGAGAAGGCTTTTTCCCAGGATGAAAAATCTCTGTGGTAGTTAGAATTTAAATTTTCTGAAGAAATGTACCTGAATACAAAAATGAGCTTGAATTCCCAGTTGGTATCTCAACTCGAGCTACCAGAAATAAGACCATCAGTGCAGTAAAGCAAGGACATTCACTGGCTGAAGGGCACATTTTCAAGGACATTAGCAAGTTGATATTCAAATGGAATAGTTCTTACTCCCATGGCAACCACATTTTTTCTTTTGAAGCAAAGAAGTTCTCATCCTGCATGTTCTGCCTAGAAAAATATTCTTCTAACCTCCTCCAGGAGCCACCAAAACCAACAGAAAGATTCTTCTGTTGGTCAAACGATTTTCTTATTACTAGGGTTTTCAAATAGACATTAACTTTTTTTATGAAAAACAGTGCTTACAGCTTTGTGAGATGATTTTCAGTCTGCAGCCTATCAGAAAGAATAAATTAGAAGGAAGCATCTTCATCACTCACCATTCTCTTTATTTTGAACAAAAACTTGCCTGTGTATATAGTTAAAATACCATCCATCCATGGATGGAGTATGCCTCATTTTGCAGAATAGATTGTCTCAGTGACAACAGCTCAATGCTCTTCTGTTTAAAATGGAATAAAAAAAAAAAGATTCTGTGGCATTGCTCTTGTTCTTTCTCTCTTGCCCTGTCTCACACGGCTGCTGATTTGGGTTTCCCATCAGGCCTTGAACAAAGAAAGCAAAAACCAGGGGGTTACAGCATCAGTCCCTGGATGTTGTTAAGAGCTCTACTGAAGTCACTGAGGCTGTGACAAAAATTTACACCAGCTAAAGATCTGCCTGCAGGGCTCAAAATGCAGTCAATTGTTGTTCCTCATTCCCTTTCAACATGCAAATAAAATCTTATATATCTTGTATGGTAATTCACTCCATTCTATTGGGAAGAGGAGCAAACAGAATGGGAGTTCCCTGGATTAAATGTCTCCTATCCAAGGCTTGGATAGAAACCCACAAAACTGTGAGCAATCTGAATGAACCACATGGAAATGATGATGGAAAACCCCAGTGAGTAAACATGCCAGCAAAGACTGTCTCGAAAGAACATATTATTGTAGGTTTTCTTTAATAATAATAAAAAAATATTAAAAATTATGATCGTTGCTTTTTTCTTTTTCTTTTTTTTTTTTTTTTAATAAACATTTTCTTACTTTCCTGTATTCTGCTTTTTCTTTCCATAAATTTCTTCCACCCCATATGTTCAAAGGGGAGACAGCATATTAGAAACTGGGCCAAGCACAACTGCAGAAGTATGCAGGCACACAGAGCAGACTATGGGATGAATAGGAGTGGCTCATTTTTTTAATCATCTGGTTAGCATTGAAACAGAGATGGTGTGCTGGACCAAAAGTCCCTCTCATGTAAGGACAGGTTATTAAACTCACCAACCAGTCTAGCAAACTACAGTACTTGCAGGGTTGGGCCAGACTCAAGGAAGGAAGAACCTTTGGGTTCACCACCAAATGCATCCTCTCTATGTAGCAGCCACGGGGGACAAGGAGTCCTTGTTCCTGTACAGAGTTTAGATAAAATAAAACTGAGTAAGCAGAAGTGATGCCATTTATTTCATCTGCCTAGAAGTTCATCCTAGATTCTCTCCAGAGTTAAGGGAAACATGCATCTCCTCAGCAGAACTCCTCTTTTAGGATGGGCTGCTTGTATTTCTCCACTGTCTCTAGAGGACATCTTAGATTCTTTTAGACAGTTAAGAAAAATGAAATTATTTCCACTCAGGTGTCAAAACTGGCTCCTTTCATTGTTGCAGTTAGACTGATATGATTAATCAGTGGCATGAAGAGATTCAGGATAATATTGAATAAAAGGGATTCACAGGAGTCAAGATAAAGGAATTCAAGTTCTCTGCTGATGTAAAGGAGTGAAATTTATGGTTACTATCTGTACTGTCATTAGAAGAACATTATATTTCTGTAAAGAAAGCTTTGTATTCCAGTTCATGAGGTACAGAAAATGTGTCGATCATGCCCCAAATGCCAGCATAGTAATTTCCAGTCTGGTAGTTTTGACAGTCTTAATGAATGGGCTCAGCAAAAAACAAGGACTGGAATGCACAGATAGCTATACTCGGTGGACTGACAAGCTCTTTGAGAAAGACTGTGTGGGACCTGCCCTAAATATTCTCAGCCATCCTATGCTAGCACTTCTTCACTTTCTTAAGCATGAAATTCACTTACATATTCTAAAAAAGAAAAAAGCGAGGGGAGGGGGCTGAAGGAGAAATTGCCATTTTTAGTGTACAAGCATATTTACATAATCAGGGCAAAACCCTGCATTTTAAAAATGCCCTAAATACATATTTACATGAGAGAATGCAATGATTCCAAAGAGGCTGATAATACGCATTTTAAGTATAGCTAACTACATATTTACACAACCAAGACAATAATCCCCATTAAGGATTTTTTTTTTTAATATTTTTTTTTTCCACATTGCCACATTAGAAAACTGAACAGTTATTAATCCATACAGCTCTACATGAACTCCTACATACTGCATCTCCTCAGGGCATCACGCTACTAGGAAGCTGAAGCCTAGAAACTTCCTCATGAGGAAAGGAGAGGTTCAGTCTCTCTCTCTCTGGGTTTTGCTCAATTATCAGATGCCTTCCAAGAGATCTTCTGGAACTGCAGTTCCTCTGCTGCAAGCAGTGCCCTGCTTGAGTCACTGCTGAGCTGCACCAAGGATCAGTGTAAACACTTTTTTAACAGCCTGATTCAGTGGTGTTTCTGAATGAATTGTGCCTACACAGGCACATGTCTGCTAGGCATGGTCGTTCCCCAGCTCAAATGTTCGTGCAGCAGGGAATCCCCTTTTGTGGTAGAACCCAGTCTCCTCAGAGGTTGTGACAAGAAAAAAGCACATTGGAACGTAGTGCTTTGGCTGTGATAAGGCAAGGGGACACATGGAGGTGGAGAGAACATGAAAGGATCTGTGCTGTCATCACCAGAAACCTCTCCTAAACAATTTAATGTAGTGAATAGATTCATAATATGAAAAGGAAACCTGCTTTCCCTCCTTCATACCGTGTCAATTTTCCCCATCAGAAAATCCTATCTCATTAATAAATCAGTTTTGTGTTGTTTTTTCATTTTTTTGTTTGTTTGTTTTTCCTTTTTCCATCTTCAATCCCAGTGACACAGGCATCCACAAGTTTCAGCAAGTGAGAGGCACCAGATATTGTTTTCTTCTGGCAATTCACCATCTATGATCCACACAACTACTTCAATCTATCTGTGGGCACAACACTTTTTTTTAAAAAAAAAAAAAAAAGACTAAAAAGAATGAATTATGAAACATTTTAAAAATTAATACATGCTCCACTTTAAGCAGCTGCCAAGTTCATCTGCTCCTCCACCCCACAGGAAAACATCTCTTCCCAAAAATATCAGAACCCTAAAGACAGTCAAATACAGATTTGACTGATGCAGAAGGACAAATACCCATCATCAAAAGCATGTCTGTCTTTCACATATTCTGTGCATTAACCCCACTTCCCCATAACTTCCAGCCCTACCCCATCAGCACAATATCTGTACTCCCTCAGAATACCTGAACAATACACCCAGCAGAGTGCCTGCCATCTGGCACTTGTGCTTCATCCTCCCTCTTTGCTTTTAAAGTGGGAAGCTGTGTCTACAGTCAAGTGTTTTGGTAGGGTTTTGTTTGGGGGGGGATTATTCACATTTTCAGACTTGCAGTCTCTACATAAAGACAGTTAAATCTTCCTGGGGAAGCCCTTTTATTATTAGACTCAATGTGGACAGAGCTTGGGTGGGCAGGTGAAGGAGTCACTGTTATGTAGGAACCAGCCCAGGGAAGTAATTGTGACTTTGTTCTTGAGAACATTCAACAATCTTGTGTCAGTCACGTCCGTGATGTTTTTACAGCACCTTTGTTTTATGGTTTCACTTTCTTAAGCATTTCTTTTGCCTTGGCTGACTTTTGCTGCTGCTGTTCTCAGGCTCCTCAGAATGCTAATTGCTTTCACCTCACTGACAAACTTCTAGAAAAAAATAATTCCTTCTCTGACACGTATATATCTTGTTCTTGTTCCCCTTATACTCCTTTGCCTATTCTGCTGTCCCACATCCAGCTCAACAAGTCCCATATTCACTGATACCAGACTTAATCAGCTGGGAATCCAGTAGCAAAAAAAAAGAGTAAACATAGAAGGAGTAATCATCTCAAAAGTATTTATTGTCTCTTCAGCATCTCCAGACATTGACAGGGTAGAGGAGAATGCTGGGCAACAAAACAAATTCATATCCCCTACTTGAAAGCAGTGTCACACTATAATAAATAACAGCACAGGCTACTAGGCCACTGGACCATGAAGAAGAAAATACTGCTGAAAGATTTTAAAGAGTTTTACTTCCCTCTCAAAAGAAATATGGGAAGAAAAAAAAAAAAAAGGCATCTATATCTCAGTGTAATCTATGCTGTCTAGTAGGCAAACTTTTTCATAAACAGTTGTGATACTTTCTCACTCAAATTAAGCAAACAAAAGTATTCACACATGAAAACATACACATGCACACACACCTGAGGAAAAATTCCAAGCTTTGGTTATCCAAGCCCATTGCTTGCAGATGTGAAAGCTGCTGCCTAGCCCTCTTACAAACATTTCTCACTGACACAGGCTCCGTGACCTGAGCACAACCTGGACATGGACATCAAAACAGAGACAGCACTGAGAAAGCAGTTGTGCTTTCAATAGTGTGTTTCTCAGGCCATAAAGCTGACACTGGGACTGCACACTTGCATTCCAACCTGACACATTTACTGGAGAAGCAGAAAGCTAATGTTGGCCTATTAACAATTGCTGTCCACTGTAAATCACTGCAGGACCTCCCCTGAAGCATATTGCCTCCCATTTATCTCAGAGGCATCATGGAACCCTTTGCCTTCTTCAACTCATTGTTTCGCCATTAAATCAAAACATTGCCTTTTAGGGAGAGGACTGGTTCACAAAAGCTGGATTGGAAGACAGACAACTCCAACATGAGGTTCAAAGAATGGTTGGAGGATATGTATGTCTTGATCTCAGCTTGCTGTGAGATTGTTACAAAGATTTGACTTAATTTTATTTCCCTTTCTGGAAAAATCAGGGCTCCTAAGGTTTGTTGATGCTTCAGGAGAGCAAGTACTGTAGAAATCAGTGGCTCTTCAGGATAGTATACATGCACAGCTCTGCTATTGTTTGATATGAATAGAGATTAATAGTTTAGCATCAATTTCCTCTGAGTTGCTCAGATACCATTTTTCCTGCAGAGTTAATAGAGGACTAGAATGGCAGAATTTAATGTTATAATTACAATTTTCATAAATCTGGCTTATGCTGAAAAATTGCAAGAGTGCTATTTTTATTTTTTTTTTAAACTAATTCTTTCATTATTCAGGGAAGAGGAACTGATAAACAGTTGTCATGGAAAGTAGGAATAAAAGTGTGGAGATTAGACATTTCTATGCACTGTGTCATCATCTGGACCCCAAGGACTTGGTGACTTTATCCCTTATAAACTCATTTTTCCTGTGGTCAGCGTCCTCCTACTGACAAGGAGCAAACTTGTCCCACTTAAGCCACACAGTAGGAAAGAGCAACAAGCAAAGAAACGTAAGTGAAGTTTCTGTGGGAGAGCACAGCCTTTACAAATTGCTCCATAGCAGTGGTCCCACGGCAAGAGCTCACCTCATTGCCTGCACCATCAAACAGCAGTGACCCTGAAAGAAAGAAGGTGAGCTCCTCTCAGTGCCAAGCAAGTGGGAATCCCTGTTCTCCAAACACCACGGGAACACGAAACATCACCTTCACCCATATATATGGGAGAGGATAAAGCTCTACAGTGTCACCCTAGCTCCCATGAGCAGGAGAAGCCAGAAGCTGTGGTGTAAGGTCTGAGGGCCCAGAGTCAGGAGGACACTTCAGCATCCCTCTGTTCCAAGGTGCTGGGGCCAGACAGAGATGGAGAGCAGCGTGTGTTGGTGCCAGGGAGGAGGGGCACTGGCAGAAGCAGTCTCTTGATTTACTCACAGACTGCAAACATAAACCAGATATTTTTATGTTCTGTTACTAATGTTAACCACAAAACTAGAAAGGTTCTGTGCAGCCAGTAAAGATAGCAGTGTGAAATCCAGGCAGGCCAAGCCACTACGGAAACAGGGAATTGTAGAGAAAGTTAATAA
Source organism: Ceyx cyanopectus (assembly GCA_013401355.1). Lineage (NCBI taxonomy): Eukaryota > Metazoa > Chordata > Aves > Coraciiformes > Alcedinidae > Ceyx > Ceyx cyanopectus. The sequence goes on from VYZU01032452.1 coordinate 109,560, forward strand.
ATTTTGGAGGAATGTTTCAGGCTTGCTCTGTTTCCAAGGGACCAGGAGATCCCCCCGTGCATAGCTCATGGGCCTGGCCAAAGGGGGCTTGGACAGACTTCAAGGGAAATGTGCAGCTATCTCTGCCTCCACTGCCAGAAGTTTACTGGTGCTGTGAAGCAAAGAGCTGCTGTCTACTGACAAGAGGGATGGAAAACCAGAATGGATGCAAGCCTGCCTCCAGGAAAACGTGCTACAATCCAAGAGAGCCTCCTATCATTCTGGTAAAGCAACATTACCATTGAAAACTATTTTCAGATCCAAGGTGGAAAGGAAATAGCCCAGGCTTCCTAAGCCTGTGATGCCACAGTGCTGCCATGTCACGACAACAAAGCTTCTGGTAAAACCCAGTCCTTCCACAGAAACCAGTTTAACAGCAAACAAGGAAGGAAGATGTTTCTAAACCTTGAAATGATTTAGGAAAGTGAGTATCCAAAAGGAGCAGGTTGATATAGAGCCAGGGCAGACCCTTAGTTCCCTGCTCATGGTCCAGGACCTGACTATTCTTTTACAGATACTCTTTGATGCTGTGGACACTTGATCTTGCTTTTTAAGACTAACACTTCTATGTGCCATTGAATCTATTTATCTATTTATGAAAAAGTAATTACAAATGGAAACAGCATGGATCTTCAGGAACTACACTGACAAGCAAACAAACAAACAAACAAATAAATAAATGAACAATCTAGGAAAAGAAAAAAACCAACCCAAAATGTGAGCAGGAAAGAAGCCTGTGCTTTTAAGATACTAAAAAAAAAAAAAAGAAAAGGCTATGAGTCTTAAGTTATAAATAATTTTCCTATTCTTTGTGCAATACAACTGGATAAAAAGTAATTTTTAAAAAGTCTTTTAAATTATTTACAATGTGCATAGCCAAAAGGATTATTTTTAGCTTTCTTGTTTTAGATAAAAGTTGTTTTGCTGATCAAAACAATTATTCTTATAATGGTGAATAAAGGGAATTGGTTACCTACAGACACACAAATCAGTGATGCTGGTGGTACAGTTACTATGCAGCATTCTGCTACTTAAATTGGTTTCATCTGTGAATTTTATCTCTCTACAAAATGTATACACTGGTTTTTATTAGAGGCTTTCCATTGCCCTATGCAGTTAATACTTATTTTTACAAGTAGAAAAACTTTCTGTTTGGGGAAAAAAAAATAAATATATATATATATAGGGACCACAAAAAGTGGAATAGAGGCTTCAATTTACATCTAAAAAAA